>OY751319.1:19173948-19425743 GCA_963564615.1 Rhorus exstirpatorius | reverse complement strand
AATTTTTAGATCACGTTGTCAACTTTTTTCCCAATAAATTTCGATTAAAAAATCGGCGTTTTAGCGCAGGATATACGGGGGGGGGGGGGGGGGGGATTAGCTCGCCAACGTGTTTACGTAGAAAATGAACCTACTCGATTACCGGCTAAGTTTGATAATTAATTTTTTCGCGAAATTATGAGCTGTCGATAGATTGCATGAAAAAAGAAAATTAGGATCGCGGGATATGTTTGGCGATGAAATTTCGTATTAATGATGATGAGCACAACTGAGTCAGTTTATGATATATAACCGATCAGCTGCTACGAGGTGTGCGGTAATTCATGTGAATTTTAAGTATTTAACAATTGTCCGCCCCTATTATTTTCGTACGTGATGAAATTTTATTAATCATGAAAATCGATTAAGTGTCATGTAATCATACAATATATTTATTCCAAAACTTTTGATGGTCTTGGGATTAGCCGAGGTGAAATGATTCAACGGACTAGTCAAATTGATGACGAAAAATCGAAATTATAATACTTGAAAAGATACAAAATTTTTTTTTAAAGATTAATTCAAGTTCTCAAAGATGTCGCCACAGTTACTATAAATTCTGAGTCATCAGATCTTATAATATTTCTCCAACCGGTTGATTGCTATATTTTTTTTTACCTACACATACTGAACAATCATTAGATTTCATATTCTACTGTTTCAATCTTCGATGCTTCTCAAACTTGTTGAAAAAAAAAAAAAAATTCTACTCGACGAACAGCCGAATCACGCAAGAATTTTCATAATCGAAACAATTGCCGTGATGCCAATTTCGTCCGTGCAAACATCGATTTTTTTTTTCTTCTTCGACTTGATTCGAGATTTTCATGATTTTCAAGTTTTCGCAGATTTTCATTCTCTTCGTAATGAGATTAATTTCGTTATAATTAATAAATCACTCGTAAATTTATGCAATTGGGGTTTTTCGTACTCCCTTTTTTGAGAAAATCCGAATAAGGGCCTCGAACAAAAGTCCTGGATATTATAGCGGTCCCCCATGAAAATTTACGCAGGTGATATGCAAAAAATATATGTGGCGTATAAAAGATTTTGGCGCAAAAAATGCATGTCAGATATATACAACAACATATATTTAATATATATTTTTATATTACACATATATTTCGCATATATTTTACTTGCATAAATTTCCATGGGGGTCTTATTCTTTGAATCGGGTGTAAACACAACTCGGGGGGGGGGGGGGGGGGGGGGGGGGGTTTGGCAGAAAATTGTCATTTCGCGGCTAGCCTGCCGATAACGAGAGTGAAAGAGAAGCGAATCGTTTCTTCTCGTCTCTCCCGGATCGACCGAGAAGTGTGGGATGCAACAGATATTCCCGGGCTGATTTGGCAAGCCCCACAAGTTTCACATACAACTATATATATATATATATATATGTGTGTGTGTGTACAGTGTGTGCGCGCACTATATAGTGGTATATATACTATATACAGTACCAATTCTTCCCCCGGTAGAGTGGTGTACTATAATTAATGCGAGGTTTCATTTGGCGCTCTCTCGGTTTGTAAGGATAGTTTTCACTCGACTTCCTCGTTTTCACCGCACCGAGAAGCCAGCAGCGCCGAGCAATGAGCAAAATACTCGTGAAGTTTTGTGTGTATTATCCATATATATATACACAATATTATATAGCGAGAGAGTCCATGTCGTCTCGCGGAGTTCATCGAGTGGCTTTTGCTACGTTCTACTTTCCCCTGAGCTGTCTCTTGACGTAGGCTTGGCGCTCGTTGGTCCGTTGCATGGTGAGCCCTACAACGTCGATCGACGCCTCCGCGCCTCGTCGATATACAGTCACCGCATACACACACACACATATATACGTGTATATATGTATATATATATAAATTATTCAGCTCTTTTATACATAAGTTCCGCGAAAATAAAAAAAACTGCAAAGGAAACAAAAAATTTTGCCTCAGCTTATTGGGCATAGTGGGAAAAAAAAGTCACCTCCAAATACGTTATTTGAGAAATGCAATACAGTGGAGGCCCTCGTATTTGACGATGTGATGCTTGATTGGTTCTATAACGCTATAGTTCGAACGTTTTTTTTTTTTTTTTTGCGAGATCGTTGCTCGCACCGGATTGGTCGGGCCTTGCTCGTGATTGAACTTTCACTGTACTTTCAGAACATACTTATATTCCTTTTTAGAAATCGATCCGCTGCCTGTATGATTTTTTCGAACAGTATTTGGGACATTACGAACTTGTTCGATGGATTTTTAAAGACTTTTCTTTAGGAATATCATTTGATTGAAAACGATTGGTTACTGCAATTATTTCGTATGTATTGATTAATATTACAATATATTATTATTATTTTTATTATTATCATCTAAATTCATTGTTTGCTCGTATTTTTTTTTTTTTCGTAATAATTGATAGTTCAGTTGATAAATAAGTGTAACAAATGTCAGGCGGTAACAATGATAATAATATGTGTTAGAAACTGATCGTTAAAATTTCGCAACTCTACGGCTGGAGCGAGGCATTAGAGTTTCCGCACTCTCCCAATTCTTTCGCTTTTTCGCCCTTCTCCTACCACCCGTTGGTATTGCATATCACCGAGAATTTCTCGTGGTAATATTCTATGTCACACCATCCATCTCTCTCTCTTACTCATATAAAGCTCGAGAGTTCTCTCTCTCTCTCTCTCTCTCTCGCTCGTGATGTACTGGTATCTAGCACGAAACTAACGTGGGTGTATCAGCATGGAAGTGAAAGTCAGACGTCATACCATCAGCCATGGGTTATATGCCATTCGCTTGTATGGCAAGAGATACCGAGAGAGAGAAAGAAAGAAAGAGAGAGAGAGATAGATAGATAGAGAGAGAGAGAGAGAGAGAGAGAGAGAGAGAGAGAGAGAGAGAGAGAGAGAGAGAGAGAGAGAGAGAGAGAGAGAGAGAAAGGCCCTGGAAATAATGTGATATACATCGAGACTCCCATAAATTGTACATTCGAATAGATCTCTCGGTATAATTTGACTTGGAAAACGAGGCCGAGTTTAGTACGAATCTTTCGAAACGTGACATTTATCCTATCGATTTTACTAATCCTCTGATCCTTCGGTATTCGTTCGAAATTGGTGACGCCAACAATTTCTGGTGTCATCGTGAATTACATTAAAAATTGTGAAACACGTTTCACAAAAATAACTTCAATTCGGGAGTACTTACGTACTTTGCTGTGTCGATAATTCGAAAATCGACATTTTTTTTTACATCGGATTCGAAAATCGAATGATCTTAATATCAAAACTTTCATCAGAATCGAATGATTTTTTTCGTATTTTCATTTAGCTGGCTTGATTTAATTGGCCGATTTGAAAAATTGTTGGTTATAAACTTTCGTTTAAATCAAATGACTTCTTCGTCCTTTTTTTATTCGCCATCATAATGATGGACGTTAATCGTAAATTTCAAATTTATCAGATTGATTTTAAATTGACGTTGTTATTTCATTTTTGGTTGACCATCCTTCACTCCGCCATCTTGGATTTTCGTTCAATCCTTGCGATTTTTTCGATCTTAAAGTTACGTCTTTAATACAGAAATGTAAATTGTATTTTTTTTTCAAGAACTTATTTTTTGCATTGAAACGTGTATATATTCATTTCCGAATAAAAAATTCATTCGGTAGAGAGGACTTGAAAAAAAAAATTCTTGTCAATCCCGCAACGACCAAAAATTCTCATCCACGCACTTCGAACAAAAGTTGAACGGTGAATCAATTTTTTCTCAATTGTTCTTATAACATTACTTACACAAATACTCGTACCAATACTTACGACAATACTTATACCAATACTTATGCAAATACTTTTACAAATAATTATACAAATACTTATAAAAATATACCATATATATAATATATATAAAAATATACCAACACTTATACCATTATGACTTCATAAACCAGTGTCGGCATAGTACGTAGATTTTGCTTTAGACATCCAAAAGTTGACGATCATGAAAAAACACCGGATATGTTTAATGCGAGAGAGTTTTGTCCCCCGCGACGATATTTTCCAGTCGTCCTTTTTTTTTGTTTTTGTTTTGGTAAGAAAGGTTGCTCGAGGATACCCGCGAGTCGGACACGGAGAGATACATGGGAATGCGCGAGAGAGATGAAAAAGGGGAGATAATGGGTTACCAACGAAGAGTTGAATGGCAGTATGTATGCTTCTACCAGATTGGTACGCATCGCCAGGTCCGATGAACCTTCGGGGCTAACGCACTCTCCAAAAGGCGTGCATTATAAGTCTCCCAACTCCATGGGTAGCTCAATCTTGCTATGATTTCCGTGAAATTGTTCGATGCTAGGAACCCTCTTCGAAACGAATCCATTTATCCCTCTTACTTGCTTCATAATCGAGTCCAACTTTCCCAATCGTCAATTGTCTTGTCTATACGTTATTTCATTTTTTTTTCCCCCATACACTCATCAGTAAAAGCCATTAACTGCGGCAGAATAAAATTATAAGGTCTTGATAACGATGATTACGTATCTGACGATAATCACTGCCTTTGATTTATTTGTAAAACAGACGTGAGCAAAGGCGAACACGTGCTCATTGTGCATTGTTATATCGCCTTATATGTTGGCGATACACATATCAAGACCATCTCAAATGATAGCACCCTTGTTCCCGCGTCCCTGCGTCAAGGGCACCTCGAGATGTCATCTTGAGATTATAAGCATGTCAGGATGATGTATTCGCGAGTTTTTGTCCGCATCAAGATGCTGCGATACTGAGGCTAACCACGTCGAGTTTAATGTCATCCTGAGTTTATGCCTTTGTGTTCGCATCAAGAGCACCTCATGGTTTTATTATAACCTTGAGGCTTCTTGACCTCCAGATTGTATAACCTCGAGGTTTCTTGACGTCAGGATCCCCGCTACCTCGGGGTTATGCCCACATCGATGATCACCCAAAAATGATGTCAGCTTTTGAGGTAGTCTTGAGGTCAAGTAAAAGTCCTAACTTAGTTTTCGTATATCGGGACAGCGAGGAAAAAAAAAAACCAATTTTGATCGAAATTGCCGGTAAGCAAATCCGTGGCCGCTAAAATTTATTGCCCGAAATTTTTTTTCTATCGATTCTGTCGTGGTCGAATCGGAAGACGCAAAGGCCACCAATAGGACATGATTTTTTTTTTTTTTTTTTCATCTCGTCCGGAGCATGATAATTTCGATTTCGCCGGTATTACTTTTAAACCATGAATAATCATCATTTTTCATGGTGGAAAAGTCTTTTATCGTTCGAGTCACTCGACATCGTCTTTAAATCGTAATTACGAAAAGCCACGCTCGATCGGAAGGTTGGTTAACAAAAAAAAAAAAGGTTGAAGAAACACCGAAGCTCAAGTACAATGAACCTTCGGGGCTAACGTACTCTATCTCTTCTTTTTCTCTTTTTCTCTATCCATCCCTCTCTCTCTCTCTCTCTTTCTCTCTCTCTCTCTCTCTCTCTCTCTCTCTCTCTCTCTCTCTCTCTTTCTCTCTCTCTCTCTCTCTCTCTCTTTCTCTCTCCTTCCTGGCGTACCGGACAACAAGGGGGCACCCAAGAGTCTTAGGCGACTGTTGTAGTTTCCGCACCGTACTTGGGCTCACGTGAGGATCGCATCGCGTGTCCTGCATACCGCACCCTTTATTATCCACCTTCCTCTCCCTTTTCCCATATTCCTTTTCCACCTTTTTTTCCCCCACTTCTCACTCATCCTTCGATGCTAAACCCCCACCCCTTTGCTCGCTGCACCTTCCAATCATCTTTGCCCTCACTCTTTCACAACCACTTGCTCCTCTTGGTCACCTTTTTTTCCAGAATTTTTGTGCCCGCTTGCAGCACCAACTCTTGCTCTTCGGTATCCTTTTTTTTTTTTTGTTCTCTCGGCAGTTTGACTCTATATGGGATCGTCATTGCGAGTCTCTTCACCAAAAAGTATATCGAGTATTGGGTGATTTTGGAGACTCAGATTTTATTTTTCTCCATCCTTTGACATCAAGTCAATAATGCATTATTCATAACTTCCTACATGCATGTGAGTTAATCTTCGAGGAGAGACTCGAACCCAAAACACTCTGCTGGTTGGTGCATCAACGAAGTGCTGGGCTTGGTAACGAAAACTCTGTTATCGATGCTGCCATTTTTACAAGTTTGAGTGATCAAGGTAATGCGAATTATCGAGGGATTCTTCAACTCGACTCCCCTGGTAATTTGCCTTATTGTCGACATCCCTGTGATCCTTAATGGCATTTATTAAACTCCTTGCCTCGAGCCCAGGCACCTTTCTGCCCTTAGCATTTGTTATTTTTGAACAGATCACCGTTATATGTCATGCGAATTGATTGACAGGCCACAATATTCTTACCCGCGTACCCGGTACATGTAGTACCGTTCCCGATGCTTCTGGTTAGTTCAGGGTTCAGGCAAAATAGATGTGCATACGAAACAGTTTTAGCGAATGAAAATTAATATCATTGAAATCTCATCATATGTCCATCGTATCGCTTTTTTTTTTATCCACTACTCGTTCCATCCTGAAACTTCTTTTCTTTTTTTTTCTTTTTTACATATCAATGAAATTGGTATACTACGATTTTACTAATAAGAAAATCTTTGATCTCCCCGTTAGTTGAAAAGTTGCTTTTGCATCCTTTTTGAATTCCGCGTTCCTTTGCTTCTTCTTTTCTGGGCTTGCCTCTTGTTCCCTCGATATCTCCTCCGTACTCGATTAAAGAACACTCGGTGAAGAGAAAGAATGGAAAAAGAGATCTTGGTAATACGGATGAAAGAGCTCGTATAAACGCGCGGACGATAAACCAACGTTTTTCAATCTCATTTAGCTCTCAGTGTCACTCAATGCTTTTTTTTTTCCGATACACAATTCCCATGCCCCTGGCTATATCTTAGCGTAAAATGATATCCGACCGATGTGCTTCGGAAACCCGTAGGAATCATTGATCTAAAATTTTTTTTTCGTTTCTTTTTTTTTTTTTTTTTCATATTACAGACTTGCGGTGAGCGATTGTGCGCCTCAGACGTCGCGGGTCAGCTCGAATCTGCACAGCAGCAGTAGCATGGCGGTGAGCCGGGTACCGAGTCCTCCGCCACCCGAAGCAAATACCCCGGTCGCTGAAAATTGGTGTTACACGCAGGTACGTACGAGGGTTGCAGAGAAACAATTTTCGCAGGCAATTCGTTGCTCTCTCTCTCTCTCTCTCTCTCTCTCTCTCTCTCTAACTAACTCTTATTTTTTTCACAATTTGGTTTTTGATCGATCGAAAACTATCGGAGGCAATAGAATGTTTTTCAGTAGCAGAACAGATGATATAGATTATCGCAGGGCAGGAATGATATCGGGAATATCGATTGCGAAAGATTTGATGGGACAAAAATGAAGATATTTGACGAAAAGATTGTCCAACTTTTGGTTCGTCTAGTTTTTCTATCTTTCTCGTGTTCGCCTTTCCTTTATCTGATTCGTTAAGATATACATTACTCGATGACACGTCCAATTGGAAGAAAAATAGGTTTTTTGGGTTTTCTTGAATCACACGACATTCCTTATACATTATTATTGTCCAAAAGCCCAGCTCAACTCAAACTAACCCAAACCCCTTTATATGTGTATATAATAGGATTGTATCCGAAGAGTACAGATTTTGTATTGATTCGTAAAATTTTTAAACAAAAAACCATTGAATCGACAGTATGCCTTAATATGTATTTTGTTTTTGTTATTGTTTTTATTTTTTTAATTTTTCAGAATGCTCTTTGTGCGCTAAATTAGTCGTTTTCTTTTAAACTAAATTCAGCAAAGAAGTATTCTTAACTTCTAAATGAAATTCGATTATAATAAATTATAATAAAATTATAAATTTTACAACACCTTTTTTTTCTAGAATAGATTTAGTGATGTTTCTAACAAAATTAAACTCTTTTTCTGGTGTTGATACAGTCGTGTTTTTACAAAATTGTACAAAACAATATTTATACACTTTCCTCGATTGTTCAGGTACAATAGTCACGTTTGAACTCTATTTTACCAGACTACATATTCACGAATTACGACGATTTTTTGGGTCAGGAATGATTAGCTGCTTGAATTTCTTCATTTTACCGCTAGAGGCGCTGCTTCACTGTGGTATTGTGACGTGTCACTGTCACGTGATACACGTTTGAAATGTAACTTAATTTTATAGCTGGTATAATTGATTAAATAATGACAGGGCTGGGCAATGCTTCAAGTATTCGCTACTTGCGATGCACTGGAAATACAGTGAGGTCCAAAGTACTTGAAAAATATTTCAAGTATTATACTCAAATTTCCAAGTACTCGACCTGTACTTTAAGTATTTGTACTTATATTTTCAAGTACTTTCGTGTAGTTTCTTTCCTTTCATTGTCGTACTTTCCTTCAAGTACATTTTCCAAGTACCAAGTATGAAGTACTTTTGAATACGTCTTGCCAATGATCGCATGTATAACGCCTTTGAATATACAATTGAGGAACGTTCCGCGTCATCTTTGGTTAAGATATAGAAAGGAATGACCGTTCAAATGCTCAAGCTACGGTAGTTACGGTCTCATTGTTCAATGCATGACTCCACTTTTAACAATCCGTTCATTATATTCTTTGTTCTTTCATTCCTGAAGCTCGATAAATCTTAATTATAATCGTCAATCGCTTTTTTTTAAATGATTTCTAATTCGTTTAAATAATTCTGTTCCAATCTGCCTAACCTGAGTGAATTGCGCAATGCGAAAATATGTTTTGATACAAAAAGTACTCGAATCAAATTCAAATGAGCTTAGAGAGTACGTAAGAAATCAAACATGAGTACTTAAACTCACGAGATGTATACAAGAAAACTTGAAAAGTATTTGATACTTTATACTTGACGTACTACAAATACTTACAATTAGTACTTCATTTCAAGTACTTCAAATACTTAGTACTTTATTCCAAGTACTTCAAGTACTTTGTACTTCATTTCAAGTACTTCAAATACTTAGTCATTCATTCCAAGTACTTAAAATACTTAGTACTTCATTTCAAATACTTAGTACTTCAAGTACTGGATACTTCAAATACCCAGTACCCCAAGTACCGAGTACTTAAAATACCGAGTACTTCAAGTACTGAGTACTTAAAATACCGAGTACTTCAAGTACTGAGTACCTCAAGTACCGAGTACTTAAAATACCGAGTACTTAAAATACTGAGTACTCGATGTGCCTTGAGTACGGAGTACTTGAAGTACTTGGTACTTCGAGTACTCGTCGCTTCAAGTACTCGGTACTTTGAGTACCCGGCGCTTCGAGTATACTCGGTACTTCAAGATCTTGGTACTTCAAGATCTTGGTACTACAAGTATTTACGGTACTTGGTACTTGGAATAAACAAGTTCTTCAAGTACTTACAGTACTTTGTACATTGTAATTCAAAGTACTTTCAGGTACTTTGCCCAGCTCTAAATAATGATGAGTAACTGAAAAAAAACCTGTGCAAATGATGTTTTAAATTAATTACCTTTCAATAATTCAAAGATAGAAAATAATGCAAGTTCTCTATTGTACCATCTTCAATAACGTGTTCACAATAGATTATCTCTGTACATAAATGCTTTGCAACGTAAAATTGAAAACAAAAAAAGAAGTTTCGCGACGAAACGAGGGTTGAAAAAGAGAAAGAGATTGAGAGGGCGAGGGGCGGGGGGGAGAGAGGAGCATATCAGAGAAGTTATGGACAAATCGATATCGGTTTGCGAAAAGGCCAACACGTAATAACAGCTATGTTATATACGGTCTTGTTGTACGCGGTTCTCATAGTTGGTAACCTGTACTTTCGAAGGGGCCATAGAGTGGAAAAAATAATTTAAAAAAAAAGAATCGAAAAAAAAATTAGCGAGAGAGAGAGAGAGAGAGAGAGAGAGAGAGAGAGAGAAGATGAGAATGTTGGTATTATAGTCGGAGAGGTTCGTATCGCGGTCTTGGCAAAACGGCACTGTGCGTGAGTGAACGCGCAGTGCTGGGCTCCTGGGGCCGCCGCGCTCGGCTCGCCTGTTCTCGATCTATTTTTACTGAGACACGGCGTCCTCCCTTGCCAAGTGAACGACCTGCAACTAGATATCTTTCTCGGAGAGGGCTCTCCTCGTCGTCTCCACCCGCCAGCCATATGCCTCTCGCGTGTTTGATTCCTCTCCTCTTCTCTTTGTGTACGTTCTCTCGTCTCTCTCTTTCTCTTTCTCTCTCTTTCTCTCTCCGTGGAATATAATTCCGCGTCTTTTGAGCTCTCATAATCCGTATCATGTATACATATATATGTACATATGTCGTGCCAGTTTTGCGTATCGCACTGGTGTACATCCGCCTCATCTTGACGACTATATCGATGATAAAATCTTATCGCTCATTGCTGTACGAAAATAATGGATGCTTAGCCCATTTTTTCAGTGACGCAAAAAAGCCTTCGTAATGGCCGTTAAAAAAAAAAAAAGTCAAAATCGGTAATTTTGGGTATGCTTCGACTGAAAAATGACACAATTTTTCGTCTGCCCATATCAGAATCTGAGCCACGGTTCACAAGTTGAACGCACACACACACACACACACACGCTGAATCTCGATATACAATAGCAAACAAACAAAAATACAAACAAATCGAAATTATAACTTTGGTTTTCGAGCGGAGCACTCGAGATATAAAATTAAAGGACTTTCACCAAAAAGTGGATAGCGCAATAAACGGTTTACTTTTTTTACAGAAGGTAATAGAAGCTTTCTTTTTTTTTTTTCTTCTTATCACTGTACTGGATGATATTCGATTACGACTGTTATAAAATTTGAGAAAGAGTGAGCAACCAGTAATCTTTACAAGACAGTCGGTTCCCTCGGTTTTCAACTGAATCCAATAGTTTATCACGACATAGTACAAGTTCTCCCCAGGAATCCCACACGATAGTGAACTCCAAAAAAAAAAAAAAAAACCTCGAGACCCATAAAAAAAATGTAAAAGCGGACGAAAAAAAAAAAATGCCAACAAAAAGTTGAAGATCCCATCTCCGGTAGGTATGGACGCCTTAAAAGGCTGTGATTTATTCGGAATTATAATGCGAGAGTTAAAAGGCAAACTCGATTGCATATACGCGACGGAAAGGGGGCAGGGGGGGGGGGGGGCAGAAGAAAGAAAGCAATGACAAAAGCCATTCTTCGCCCGAGATTACCGGAAGTGTCGTGTCACATTAAAATCCAACTTGAGTCGTGTGAAAAATAATGAGAAATCTTGGGGGTTTCGCTTATCATTCTAAATCTTTTAGTAATTTCAAATGGCTTCAGCTGTTATGTTCAGAGCTACGAACCGAACCAGTGAATGTGTGAATCAGTGAATGACAGTTTGTGGGAATACCGATGCGTTCGTCATCGTTACAGAGACGCGGCGGCGGTGGCTTCTCAACGAAAAGTAATAAAAATACAAAATATATTTCACACTGATATACACGATAACTCGCAGTGTCTGACATTGAAAATTCGTTCATACGTAATTGGGATTTAATCGAAACGTTTTCATGAAGATACATCGTTGTGACGGAGAGGCATCGATTAACCCCATCGCTGTCAGGTGGAAAGAAAGAACATTTCTTGCCGAAAATGTGTTGGAAAGAGAAGAAATTTAAAAACTGCATGAAGATTTCATTGCAACGATTTCCGGGATTGCTTAATCCGAATCTTATATCAGTTTTTGCAAAATTCACAAATGACGGATCCATTATGACTGCTGAAAGTTCGGAAAATTTTTGAGGTTAGATGAAAATAAGTTTCTTATAGTTTTAGGAACAATTCAATGAGAAAAATCGTTTGATTGTTCGCGTGAGTCAATTATCTTATCGTATTCTGGTCCGCAATATTGAATTCGTTATTTTGAATTTATAAAAAGCTGACATTTGATTCGGATTCAGCAACCTCAGATACCTCAGGATAACCATTGTTATTGAAACCCATTTTTTAAATTCCGATCCACCGTAATAGATTATGAATTTAGAAAATTATGAACCATTGTGAATTTAGAAAATTTGACATTAGATTCGGATTCAGTGACCTCAAAAACCATGGGGTACGCATTTTATTAAAATTCAAAGTTTTGATTCGCCATAATGGATCTGGCATTTTATATTTTACAAACTTGACTTGAGATTCAGATTCAGCAACCTCAAAAATCTCAAGTTATCCAAGAACAATCGGATCGTAATGGTATAATTGTTTTTTTTTTCCCTTCAAGATGCCCTTACAAGTGTCATGAAACAAAAGTGACACAACTTTTTTCCAATCAATGTGGGAAATGCTTCGAAGTTGGTCATATTTTTTATACAACAGAGCTAATTGTGTGCTGTGTTCGTAAATAACTTGGAAATCGTGTTATAATAATTACACCACAGGGCTGACAGCAGACCTTGCAAATAACTTGATATTGGTTGTATCACACCTGATCGTAATCTCAAAACGTTGATAGCCAAATGCAATGTGAAAAATCAAGTGTAGCGTCAAAGTCAAAAAATGAGACCGGACGTTTGCAACTTTACCCGAAATTTCACTACCCAATAACCAACTATGTACCCCAATTCAGGGTCCCCGAGCAAGCTCATCAAATTACAAATCGTCCACTCGACGACTCTACCAGACATTAGCTGTTATTATTATCCACTAGAATGTAACTTTCCGGCACATATTTCCCTCCAATTGCAACTCCACTACAACTTACTATGCTCTCGGATTGTACAGTTCCATAGAAGAATTCTTATACCATCTCGCAGACTTTATCTGGTACATGGAGTTGTAATTGGGTAGATATGCTCGTAATAGCTCTATATTACGGTAGAGATGTTATTGGGTCGTGGAGTTTCGCGTAGAGTTGTAAATGTGCCAATAGGATCTTTACACCATCGGTAATATAATATGATTCTTCGTTTAAGCAGTTTTTAATTGATAGCCGGTAGTTCACTGATTAGCCCATTCTGTACGCAGCGAAAAGTCAAAATATTCTCCGGACGACATGAGATGGTGAAATTGTCAGGACATCTCGAGTCGAAATTCAATCCCAACTTTGAACCTCCAGTAGTGCTATATACTTACGTAAGGATTAAAGATGGCAAATTAGGTTCTATTTTTCCATATAGGTTTATATTATTAATTAGGTTTATATTACAAATTAGGTTTATATTTTTCTATATACTTACAGCAGGGTTGAACGCTATTTGCCTAAAACTGTTTTTTGACACGCGAAACTTTATGCACATCGATGACAGAAAATCGGTTCGATTATAATGAACAATTGAGAAAACAATTTTTAGATACTTATACAAATTCAATATTACGAATTATTTTCAATCCGTTCATTATGGATAATTTATTAATCGAAAAATTGCTGCTGGGAATTTTTAATTGAACTGTTTTTCGTCATTCGTAGCACAAAAAGATTGAATTTTTCGAAAAAAAAAAAAAATCGTTGGCGTTGATCCTTGAATAAATACGAAAATTAAATAATACGATAGCGATTATGAATTCCGAATCGATATTTCGAATAATTGGACGAGGAGAAGTTACGGGTTCAATATGGAGAAGCTGCAAACTGCGACGAATAGCGTCCAAATATAGGTTGAATATCCTGCTCCAGAGAGTCGCCAAAAAGTGGATTTCAGTCTTAAATTTTGTTTTTAGGAGCTTCAATGCAGGGGTACTAGGTTAGGTTTCCTTCGAAGTTAGGATCGTGTAAACCTGGGGAGATTCTGAGAAGTACCGAATCTCGACTTTCGAGGACTCGTCACGTGCGTGCGTGTTTCGTTCCTCTCGCTGAAACGCAACGAGTTGCAGACTTTTTCTCGTTTTTTTTTCTCGCACGGGTACAGAAAAATCTTTTCGAATGTAACACACTACTCGTCCCGGGCCCCTTTCTACGAATAGTTTTTTTGTTTTTTTCTGAATTGTTCGCCTCCGCGGTCTCCTTGTATCGTTGATGGCTATGCGAGCTCGACTCGGATCGTTGACCACGGTTTTTTCTTAAGCCTTTTGGCGGTGCGCTCTTGGCGGTAGCCGGAAGCGCGATCTGGTGCTTGAACTCGGGATCGAGAGTGTATATGTGCCCCTTTGGGGGGGGGGGGGGGGATCTACTGCACCACCTCCGTAGACGGTCAACAGGAGGATGATTCAAGGCCGATTGGCGAGCAAGCGCGCGTTCACTCGCTTGTACCGCGCGTAGCTCGGTGACGAGCCGTGGCCAGGCACTCAGAAGCAACCGCCCCAGAGTTGAACGACTCTGTCGGAGCGTCGACCGCGCCGCACACTCGCGTTGCGATCGGCGGGCGACCCTTCATCGTATCCAGCTCCGCTTCCCATGCAGTTCCCACCGTACCGGCATAAGCTCGTTTTTCCTTCTGACTTTTTTTTTTTCCTCCCCTTCGACTCTTCTACCTCAGAGTTTGTTGCTCATAACGACCACGTGCGATGGATCTCGCAGTGTTTAGGTGTATATCATTGAGAACGTAACAACGATGTGGAAGCTTGAAGGAACGATTTGCAAGTAAAAACTTGGACATTGCTTCCTCGTAATTTCCAAGGAATCACCAAAAACTCCTTCAAGGTCCAAATTTCAAAGACTCCGTCTTTGTAAATTTGGACTTCGGCAACTTTCAGCACTCCATTCAATGGTCAGCTACACCATAACCTTACTCGACTCAACTTTTCAGCACATTTACAGCTTTATCAAGAACTTAACTATACCTAATTGCGCCTACCGGCTAGTCCTGAGACGTTATTATTATTATTATTCTCGGCCTTATTCGTCGTAATTTCATGAAGTTCCATTGTAATCATCTCCGGCAAAATTTGGATAAACTTTATCCTTGAGCTTACGTCGATCTTCTGCCACACCATGATTTCGGGCAATTTTTACCCCATCAAGGAGGAACAACCTTTCGATTATGCGTATTATATCACACGATCGTAATATATACATATATTACGGACGCGTAGATTGTTTTTTTAGAGTCAATTTCGCGAAACTACTTACCGGTTCTCGGCTGCACGCGGTAAGAGAATATTTTCAAGGCTCGCGGTATACTCGCACCAAGGAAACAAAAAAAAAACCAAAAAAACAAACGAAAGCATGGATAGAAAAAAACCGAGGGGATTGAACGGGGCATATAAAGAGTGAGTGACAGAGAGAGAGAGAGAGAGAGAGAGAGAGAGAGAGAGAGAGAGAGAGAGAGAGAGAGAGAGAGAGAGAAAGAGAAAGAGAAAGAGAGAGAGAGAGAGAGAGAAAGAGAGTGAGAGAGAGAGAGAGAGAGTGCGACTGCCTCGAACTCACATATGCGCACTCTCCGCATCGATTGCGTTCCTCGACCTTTCCGCCCTTCTCCCTTTCTTCCCTCATTCTCGCTCTGTCCTCACCGGGAAACGTAGTTTCCGTTTATGCAACCATATTACGAGCTCGTTGAGAAACGACGAAAATTAGCCTTTTCGAAAAGTCTTCCTTTTTTTCCTCTTTATTTGCATATTTTTACAAAAAATTATCTCCTGATTGCAACTTCTCTGTTTTCGTTTTTTTTTTTTAAATTTTTAATTCCTTGTCTCACGAAAAATTTCGTTGATTTGAAATTTTTTATTACCCACGGCAATAAATGCTGTCTGAGGATAAAAAATTCTATCCAAACATGTTTTTTTTCGGAGTTAAAGTTACATGAAAATGCACGTTGACCTTGCAATTAATTCATCGTAGCCTTCTTGACCTCTGAATATTTTTGAATTGACAATTTGAAAAATGCGCGAATCCAAGGACAAAGAGAAATATCAACATAACCTCACAAATTTTCCGGCAAATAATTCCTCACGGGATGATTAACATTACGGACAGTGGCAAATTAATTATTAGGCCCTGGCCTTTGGTTAGAACTTAATACTCTCGCTTCTGCCCAAAATATTAATTTTCACTGCATGTGAGAGAATTTTTCGTTCGAAAATTTTAGCTGTCTCTCTTGCACTCACAAGTCACGTGTAAGGTACACCCTTTCACTTTTTTCTTAACGATCATTGTCCCGGTAAATTGAGCGCAATGTCCATCGTGTCTAGTATATATATATATATATATATATATATATATATATATATATATACTGTATATATTTATAAATTGACGATATAGTACTGAAACAATCGATGTGTACAGTTACGTTCAAGCGGGAATCTAATTTTGGGGATTCAATGTTGATTCGTCCGTATGAAAATTATGGAGAGCCTTTTTTTTTTTTTGCGAAATTGCAGGGAATTTTCAGTATTTCGAGGTTAATTACAACGAAAAAATAGAAAGAAATTTTCGTTACATTGTTTATACTGGAAAGAAGAATTTTTTTCTCGCGCATTAATCGATACTTCAATTGACTGTAAATTTTACAGAAGAGAGAGAGAGAGAGAGAGAGAGAGAACGTGTGTGTGTGTGTGTGTGTGTGTGTTTGTGTGTGTGAGAGAGAGAGAGAGAGACGTAGAGAGTACATTGACCCGTGGTCGATCACCTTCGTACCGAGAACACCATAGATACTCGCGAATGTTGACCTCACGCGTTTCCGGTCTCGCGCGATTCTCCCCATATGCACGGGGCTATTCAGCTCGTTGAATCTATTCTAGTCACAGCGAAGATGGGGGTTTTTTTTTGTTCGTTATGATTACGACTTATGTTCTCGAGTACGTCAGGAAGGATGCGAGGTAATGAAGAAAAATATCTTGAAGAAGTATGGCCACCCGAATGTTTTATACGTACAGTCGAACCTTGGGCACTGATCTCAGCTGAACTGCGGGCACTCATAAAATGGCAAATACCATTCAAGTGCTGGCTTTCGCTAACGAGCCCAATTGACACTTTTTTTTTTCACCATAAATGTAACACCCAGTCAAATTTTTTCCCATTCGAAATAATTATAATTGTCACTTTTTAAGATCAACCACAATGATTGCAAGACAAACATTGATCATTGTTATGAAATTTCGTTTGCTCGAGTAATTTACATGTCGAGTATATCGGTAAAGTATAATAAACGTGTATCGAATATAAAAAATTAATTGCCGAGTAGAGAAAAATATATTTGAAAAAATTTGAGGGCTTCCGTTTTCAATATCTACGGCCCTGGGCACTTGACTGTGATTGGTCGAAGGGACAGGGCCGACCGAGTGACCGAAGTGCCAAGTCCCGAGCTGCAGCAGTGCTCGGGCTTCGACTGTATACGGCTGATTCATCGGAGAACTGACAAACTCGATGAATGGTCTCAGATTTTTTTGAAACTTCGGGAATTTATTCGCTATTAAAAAAAAAAATTCAATTCTCGTTCAAAGAATAAAAATTGCAACCAAGATCGATGAAAAAAAATATGCAGTCTCTCGTGTCCCTCGGCTTTCTGATAAAAATGTTACAGCTATACTTCGAATTTAAGAAAGCACTCGCAAAAAAATAAAAAATGAACTAATCGAATAATCTGGAAAAAAGTATTTTTTTCAAAAATTTCTCGATGTTCAAAAAAATGAAATGTCTCTCTACCGAAATTTTGAATCGTTCGAAGCATCGAAAATAATTTATATATGCGAAACAATTCCGCGATTAACTCGTTATAATTTTTTGCCTCTTTTTTTTTTTTTGTTCGCATTCCTCGTCGCGTTCGTGCGTGCCACGCTCTAATCGTTTTCTCCGTCTCATCGGGACTAAAATGAGCTGTAGATAAATAGATTTGGCGCTGGTTGCTCGGCCATACCCGCGCGTTCGCATCCCCCAAGGTCGACTGTGACTCTACGCGCGACGTCAGTGACGTCAGGGATCATTGACTTGCCGGGGACTCGATCTCGCCTACTCTGAAATTTTTCGTATATGAACCTTTCTCGTCATTTTTTTTCTTTTCTTTTCTATTTTTCAAAAAATCACAAAGCTCACTTGAGTCCGAAAAGTTGCCCGCAAACTGCCAAATAAAAAAATCAAAAGCTGACGATAATGCCATTAGCAGAGAGTTGTGAATATTTCTTTAATCTTCTTGGATGGATCTAAATCTACTGGGGAAAAAAAAAATGTATTTATATTACGAAGATGCTCGTAAACTGACAATTTTTTGCAACTTTTTAATCATCTATGCATGGAGATTGAAAATAAATTTCAAACAAAAAGATATAAACGTATCCGCTCTATACGACACGTATTTTTGATAATGACGATATCATATTTTATTTGTGAAAAAAAAATTTATCATACAAGAAACAGTTGTACCTCTTTCCCTGACTGCGCGTATACCAAATCTCGAATCTCCGGCTCGAGTTCTTCGCCAGTCGCGTCCTTGTAAACTCGCCTCAAAACTATTTTAGCTAGCCAGCAATTTATTTTTATTTTTTTAATAAAAAAATAAAAAAAAAAAACTCCACTCGCTGCCATGGCCGAAGGTCTTCCGTATCGCTCGACGTCGCCAAACGACTATTAGCGTTTTATACATAGTCTCGGGTATGAGAAAAAAAAAAAATTGAAAAAAAAGAACCCGGGTTGCCACTGATTTTTTTTTTTTTTTTTTTTTTTCATTGCTACCCACTCGTCATAGCTGTAGCTATCGTGTATATGGCTAGATAAACCGTTGTACTCGTAGACCCACCGTAAACCACGATTTTTTTTTATCCGAAATATTTTTCAAAGCCCGAATGCACGTAAAAAATATTACGAAAAAGATTAACCTGTTACTCCTGAAATTACTCCAAAAAAAAAAATGTACATATTTTTATTTTACGAAATACTTGATTAGCATATTGGGATGTGTGACATTTTTCACGTTTTCCTTGGTCCGATCGAACGTTTCGATTGGACCAAGCAAACGCTGCAAAATACATTTCGATTGCATGGTAGATATTGCTCATGCGCAGTATTATATTGATGTGTTCGGGTAGACTTGGCGTTTCGGTGAGTTATCCTCAAGTACGCTGATTCATCGGGAGAGTTGTTATTCGGTAGAGTTGTTTCCGGTGGCTTGTATTTTGGAAGAGTTCTCACTCGGTAAAAATGTCCCCTATACAGCTGTCTTATGTTAGAGCCTAGTCACGGAATATCTCTGTTTCCTGCTAGAGTTTTTCTTTCCAAGAGTTTATTCAGGGAGAGCTGTTTTCCGGTAGAGTTGCTCTCCGGGAGACTTCTTCGAGGCAATCGTTCAGGGAGAGCTGTTTTCTGTTAGAGTTGCTCTCCGATAGATTTTTCGAGGACAATGGTTGTGGGAGAGTTTTTTTTCGGTACAGTTGTCCTCTGAGAGAATTCTTCGGGATAATTTTTCTAGGAGAGCCACTTTCAGGTAGAGTTGTCCCGGAGAGCTATTTTCTGTTAGACTTATTCTTCGGTAGAGTCGCTTTCCGGCAGAGTTATTCTTCCGGGAGAGTTACGTCCGGTAGCGTTATGAATGTGCCAACAAAGGAGTTTCGACTCCAAAAAGTACCTTGCAAAAAAAAAAATAGGATCCACGATCATTCGGTCTACGAATTTTCCGATTTTTTTCAGTACAGAAATGAGGAATCGCTTGCTTTTGTTTTGACAGAGCTCATCTTTTGCAAAGAGACAACAGACGCTTAGCGCAAATATTTCGGTGACATTTATTTTTTAACCGTGATACGAGAAATCGTCGTAAAAAAGTAAACTCACGATAATGTTTTTTTTCTTCTTATTTTTTCAAAGAATTCACAAATACCGAATTCGCGCTAAGCTTTACGATGAAAAATATAGGAGTAGAAAAATTATATGAAAAGAATGGGGAAAAAAAATGATAACAACTTTCAAAGGCGCGTATGATTGTGACTCGATTTAGGGGGGAGGGAATTTTACGTACGACTTGAGTTTCAACGAATATTATTCATCGTTATCGAACAATGGGTTACTGTCCCGTATCTCTTTTCTCACTCTTATCAGTCCATAATTACGCAGTCTTCGTCTCTCTTTCGCTTCGTACTGGCACACGCATAGGGCATACCGGGGCAAAGTTAGACATCTTAGCCGAAGATTATAATTTTTTTTTTAATTTCTCAACGATCGTTTTTTTTTCCCCGAAAAGTATTTTGTTTCCACTGAAACCTAAACTAAAAAAAAAAAAAAAACTCGACACCAAATTTTTTATTCGCAAAAAATTTGTTTTCTTTTCAAAAGTCCATTGGGAAATGAGAATCGTTACAAACGATAAATCGCTAATCCGTGACTGCTATGTAATAGCATTTTTTCATCGTAGATGAAGCTCCTCCATTATTTAATTTTATCAGACGGCGCCAATTCCGTGTGAGCTACGCGTAAAAAAATTTTTCGATTCATTCCGTTTATTTTAATTCGAAAAACTTTTCCTGTTCTTAGCAATATTGCTCGCTTCCATTTTTACAAAATTATCATTTTCAGCCTCAGTGCTCATTTTTTCCCCGATTTCCCAATTTTCAATTGAGAATTTAAACGCCGCAGATGTCTCACCTTCGAATGAATACCATTTAGTCAGAAGTCACACATTAGAAAATCATCGTATATGATGACTAGTTTCTCAAAAAAACTTTTAAAGAAAAAATATTGCTGAGGAAGAATTAATTTTTCCCGAAAAAAAAATCGAATGTTTTTTTTTTCAAGAACATGTTTTATTGGGAACTATAATTTTTCGGTGAAAAATTACTTTTGAAAGAAATCATTTTCTTCCAATTTTCGGCTGAGGCTCCCACTTTGCCCCGGTCACCCCTATATATATATATATATATATATATATTTGTATATGTGTGTATATGTCGTTTCGATGAGCAATGAGAACGATCATGCCGATCGTCCCTGAAGCTCCCACATGTAAGAAACGAAAAAAAAAGTCTCAGGCGCGCATAATCATACGTATACGACCATGAATTAGATTTACATCCAAGCCAGCGATAAAAAACTTCTTATCATCGAAAAACCTCTAAAAAAATGTTATGAATAAAAAAAAAACGGAAAAATTAACGAGAATTTTATTCTAATCTTCTATCATCGTTGGGCCTCGATCAGTCTTTCGCAATTCAATTCCTCGATAAAGAGTAGCGAATGAAAGTCACACATACTCGTATCTATCATCGAGATTAAGGAGTTGAGATATCGAACAGGTGTTTTTTTTTCTTCAAATTGAATTTCCAACTATTCGAATAAATTCTTGGATTGTCACAATCATTTTTCGATATCTCGAACGTGAAACGAGCCAAAAAAAAAAACGAATGCTTCGAGAGAGCTTGAATGTCCATTCGTTTCTCGTGACTCGTAATTTTAGATCGAAAAATCTCATTTTTATTCTCCACCGTATCGGCCATTTCGGCACTTGCAAAATTTTAGGTATAATTTTTTTTTTTTTTCAATTCGTTGCTTTAAATCATATTTTTTGCGGAATATTCATGCACTCTTGCGTCGTATAGTTATAGTAGAGAGTTTTTTTTTTTTTTTTATTATTCGTCATTTTGTCTTTCTCGTCGTCTACGATGTGTGTCACATTGAGGGGCTAGTTAAAATGTAGTATACACATTAGTGTCCACGGGATAGACTCTGACATGGGTGTCGCATTTGAAGGTCTTGTGTGCACAGGTGAAGGTGGTCAAATTCAGCTACATGTGGACGATAAACAACTTTAGCTTTTGCCGGGAAGAGATGGGCGAAGTATTGAAATCGTCGACGTTCTCGGCCGGAGCCAGCGACAAACTCAAATGGCAAGTCATTCATCGATTTTTATTTTTTTTATTGTCCAACGATATTTTTAAATATTACGAAGCCTTGATCTACTTCTTAGAATTTTTATACATTTTTTATTTTCATTTTTTTTAATGAATAATATATCTTGGAATGTTTTCGTATAAAATGATTTGGAACATTTTTTACATGGGAGACACTCACTGTTTCGTATATATAATTTTTTTTTTTTTTTTTTACAAAATTCGAATCATTTCGGTGGTTCGTCAAAAATTTATTCAACGAACTGATTGACGATTTTCGTTTTTTTTTCTTTCGAATATTTCAATTTTATATACAAATTAATTTTTCATTTTTTTCTGAACTTTCAAACAAATTTTTGTTTCACAATATTTTTCAATAATCAATATTTCGTGAAAAAAAAAAAATATTTTCATAGTTGCGATCTTGTTATTTTTAATTTTTTCAGATTTTTTTTTTCAAAAATTTTCCTCGTGTTACGTATGATTTTGAAAATTGTTCATATTTCGTGAAATTTCTCAAACATTTGTGATTTATCATAGTTTTAGATAAACGCCTTGTTTGTATTTTTGATAAATGAGAAATATTTTTGTATCGATGTTTAGTGTTAAAAAAAAAAAAATCAGTTTTGAAAATGTATCGAAAATATTCGTATTTTTGGTAAATTTTGCGAAAGAATTGCGAAATTTTTTTCAAAATTCCAGGAATTTTGCCAACTTTCGTGACGGCACAAAAAGAAACAAAACAAAAATGTTACGATTATATATTTAACAAAATTGTCACATTTCAATGGCAGTGTTTCGTAAGAAAATGATGATACGTGTGTATATTTTTGGAACAATCGTGGTTTTTTTTTTTTTTTTTCAAATGCATGGTCGATTAAATCTCTTTGTCGTTGATGAAAGCATCGAAGCATTTACATAATTAGCATATTTTAGCGACGAGTTATTCGAGTACATTCAGAGATAAACTATTATCTTGTTTTTTTTTTCGACGGTTTATAAAAACGCTTTACTGATAAATTTCCAGCCAAAAGTCAGACGCTGAGTGTAGAAGATTTTGAATATTAATAATGTCAAGAATTTACTAAAACATCGATGGTTGAAGAGAAATGACAAACGCTCAGAAAACTCTTTTTTTTTCTTCCATACGAAGTAAATTCGTTAAATTTTTCCGATCATATCTGAATTTTTTTTTTCTTCATAATTTTCTCTTTTTCGCAATTCGAACATTTTCAAGGCTGTATTTATAAAACTGGTTGGTCAATAATCTGAAAACTTCTCGAGCACTACTTGGGACCTTTTGAGGAGAAAAAAAAAAATACCACAAAATTGGGAGTACAAATGAAATTTTTTTATTTCAAAATCTGGTAGTTTAGGAAAAAATATTTAGTACGTATTTTTTATTTTTTTAAATTTTAATCAAAATTGCCGTTAATATAACAAATTGAAAAATGTAACATTTATGACGTCACACATGTTACGCAATATCTGTATATATCAAAATCCGTGAAATTAAATTGCCTATAACAGGTGGATCTGTCATTTTTAACGAAAAATAAAAAATACGTCCTCGTTATTTTTACTTAGTCTACATTTGCGCCCCAATGATTGAAAAAAAAATTTCATTCATACTCCTAATTCTCAACTTGATATCTTCAGTGAGATCAATTTTTTTTTTTTTTTTTTCATTTATTTGTTGTAATGCTACATAGGGAATTTTCGAATCAAACTTTTGATTCGGAATGCCTACGCGAAGCATCAAAAACAAACTACGAAGATGCGGGAGGTGTAACGTTTTTTTTTTTTTTTTTTTTTCCTCTCCAGGTGCCTGAGAGTAAATCCGAAAGGTCTCGACGAGGAGAGCAAAGACTATTTGTCGCTTTATCTGCTTCTCGTGTCTTGCAACAAATCTGAAGTCAGAGCAAAGTTCAAATTTTCAATTCTTAATGCCAAAAGGGAAGAAACCAAAGCTATGGGTAAGTCATGATTTTCTCAATATTTCGCTGTCTTTTGTTTCACTTTGACTCGACAATCGTAATCGTTCGACTCACAATAACCGGAAGTAATTATTATTTTTTTTTAATGCGGTAAAAAAAAATGGCCCAGTCTTTTTTTAATCATTACTGAAAATGTATAACGAATATGCCCAAAATGAACTCGAACTGCTGAGCAAACTTTCGGACAATTTTTTTCAAAATTCAAATTGCCATAATTCGTACCGATCTTTGTGAGTTTAAGTTTTTTTTTTCAATTTTTTCCAAAGATTTTCGATCAAACCACCGCTCAATAGTTATGATAATTTTTATTATTCCCGATTTAAGTTTCTTTCTCTTTTTGTTTTTCACACGTTAATTAATCCCGTATTGAACGAAGCAAAAATGCCGAGCTCGTCATTCGACGTGGTTCAATGCATACGTCGTTAACGCTTCGAAATGTAATCAATTTAATTCGTAAAAAAAAATTGTACATGCCATAATTAATATAAGATTGGTTGAAAGTAAAATCGGAAAAATTTGAAGAAAAAAAAAAACAAATTGTCTGGCACTCGACGATCTTTGTACAAATTTTAAGACTAACTTTCGCCTATAAATAATTCTCACTGTTAAAAAAAAAAAGGACAAATGTCAAATTCAACATTATTTGCGTGTCTCGCGGTAGGTCCATTATAAGATTTATTATGTCAATTTGAAACGAACCGTTGAATGTCGAGAGTTTGTTGACGAAAGAAATACATTGTTAAATTGATAACAATCGGGTAGCCATTTGTCTTTCAGTAATGAGAAAAAAAATTACGAATTTGTCTTGCAGACATTTTTTTTTGTGTTAATTTGACACATAAATAGGGGCAAAACATTTAATACAACGTAATATGTATTATAAAAAAAAAAGAAAAATCATTGTAAAATAGAAGAAAAATATTTTCAAAAGATTCCAATCGTATCGGAAAAAAATCATAAGGGATCCCTTACTTACTTATATAATTACATATAAATATAATTTATATAAATATAATAAAATCATTAAATATAATTTATATAAATATAATAAAATATATAATATAATTATATATAAATATAAAAAAATTAAATATAATATAATTACTTACAGAGTAATTAAAAATTTCATCTCATCTAAAAAAAAATTAAAATCGAACATGCAACGTTTGATTTCGAAATATACAAAATTTATATTCTTTTTTTTTTTTATCCTCGTATATTTTAAGAGAGCCAACGAGCTTACAGGTTCGTGCAAGGAAAGGACTGGGGATTCAAGAAATTCATAAGAAGAGACTTTTTGCTCGACGAAGCGAATGGATTGTTGCCCGATGATAAACTCACGATATTCTGTGAGGTATATACCTTTGTATGTTATTGTTGCTATTGTTTCACTACTATGCCGAACCAGCGGTTTCGCCGGGCTCTAAAACACGATTTTTCGTTTTTTTTTTTTTTCCCCCTCCCTCCTCCACTCCACTCGCGATAATCAGGTGAGCGTCGTGGCTGATTGTACCAATCATCCGGGACAGAGTAACACGACACCGTTCAAAGTACCGGAGTGTCGGTTACCCGATGATCTCGGACTCTTGTTCGAGAGTCAAAAATTCAGCGACGTCACGCTTACGGTTTGCGGAAGGGAGTTTCAAGCGCACAAAGCGGTTTTGGCAGGTGAGAATTAAAAAAAAAAACAAACAAAAAAATATCACGTTATATTTGCCAACCTATCGATTATGACCAAAATGATTATGACCAAAAAAAAAGATAATTTTTCAGGATTTTATTTTTGAGAAAAAATAGAGCCCAAATTTTTTATTTTTATTAATTTTTTTAAATTTTTTTTATTTTTTTTTATTTTTTTTTTTATTTTTTTTTTATTTTTTTATTTATTTTTTTTTTCATTAAAAAGTTAATAAATCAAACGTTAAATTATTCACGAATTAGCGTCGTGTCGTCGACATCGGAGCTGTAAATAAGCGGGATACGGTGTAGCTTCCCATTTGATTCTCCCCGGAAAACGAGAGAAAAGAAAATATATTTTCCATTTTTATATAATTTTATTGTCGATGGAACTAAGGAGAGAATAGAAGAGAAAAAAAAAATGTATAAAATCGTTAAGATTGTCGGATTTGGAAAAAAAGAAAACAAAGTTTAAACTAATTTTGAAATAATTTTGCTAAACAAATGTCTTTGGTTCGTTTAGGATGTGAAATATTGTAACTAAAAAGCCCGAAAAAAGTCGAATAAATTTTCTCGAGATTTTTCGCCAATTTGCAAAAAAGTGGTAAAAAGTAATTACGAGATGCGTATTATAAAATATACAATAAAATATACATTATGCGCTGAACCACGCGCATTTGGTTTTTTTTTTATCAACAACGAAAAAATTTGTTCCAACTTGCTAGGAGGATTTTTCGAGGGACTTTTTTTTTAGGAAAAAAAAAAAATATTTCAATATTTTTTTTCCTCACCAAAGACTCATCGAATTTCATATAATTTATTTTTCGCTCATATCGCGAAAGGAAAATGGACATTTTGCGACATAAATGATGTTATGGAGAAACCGACCGTTCTAAAATTATGAAAATTTTTTAATTTTCTTGTAGACAATTTATTTTTAGCCAACGAGTGAAGACTTTAGGCTTGTAATCCTGAAATTTTGGTTGAACGATAAGAAAATTTTCGATAATGACAATGTAATCAGACGTTAAAAGCGTTCGAGTCTTTCACCGGAACAACATTTAAAGTTCGTCATAATCTCGATATAGCCGGCATATTATATTATACATATTATATTATATCCCCGTCATATTATATTCAACAAAATCTTTTCCTCGCCGCAAGCTCATTCGCAGAATATGAACAAACCAAACAAAAATTTAATTATAGAAACAACGATGGGTCTTTAGCCAGAAAAAAAAAGTATAAATGTTATTTCCCCCCCTTGAAAATTCAGCTCAAACCGATCAATCAAATTTGAGGAATTTTATTTTTATTCCAAGTTCGTGAAATTGAATATTTTCACCGTGCGCGATATTCCCGGTACGAAGCACCGTTCAAGCATTCCTTTGAATGCTAAAATTTTTTAAAATACAACTGCGATGTAATTGAGGCTCGCATTAATTTTTGTGCAATTTTTTTCGTTTTGTTTTTAAACACGAATCAGCGAACGCCGCAAATAATGAAACATTGGAAAAAAAAAAAAAATTGTCTCCGCAAGCTCGCATTCCCATTGAACGAAGCTTCCTTTAGCAGCGAGCGTAGGAATTATCATTCCAAGTTCATGCTTGTAAGATATACTCGATTTTGTGGTAAATTTTCCTCTACGCAGGAACATTTCGTTGCATTTACGCCGTAACTTTTGCGCAAGGCTTTTGTATGAAAATCCCTGCGCTCAAATGCGAGAGAGAATTTTCGTACGAAGAGTACGAAGATCTTGGCGGAGACAATTTTCAGCCGTGTAGCTTTATGAAAAATTTCGAACGAAGAGAGAGATTTGCACCGATTGAGAATGATCTGCGAAAAGAGAATTGCAATTGCAGCTTTAAATTTATTTATAAAAACTTTGGAGTATACTCATGCTCGTTTAATTATTTTACATCTGTGTCGCGAGAGACTGAGAATAAGACGAATATTTCGATACAATAATAATAATATAATATTATAATAGTTATAAATTTTTTTTTTTTTTTTTTTTTTTTTTTCTCTCAACAGCTCGTAGTCCAGTATTCTCGGCAATGTTCGAGCACGAGATGGAGGAACGTAAGCAGAATCGCGTCGACATAACCGACGTTGATCACGAGGTACTCAGGGAGATGCTAAGATTCATTTACACGGGAAACGCGACGAATCTCGACAAAATGGCGGACGATCTGCTGGCAGCTGCCGACAAGTACGCCCTCGAGAGGCTCAAAATAATGTGCGAGGAGGCGCTCTGCGGGAGTCTCGCGATAGAAAATGCAGCGGATATATTGATACTTGCCGATCTTCATAGCGCCGATCAATTGAAAGCGCAAGCCATAGATTTCATTAACACGTGAGTAATTTATTTACTTTTTTTTTTACATTTAAAAATCATTGTTTCATTCATTTGCAATATATTATAAACGAATTTTTCGTCATCGATTACAATCCCGATTCGTAATAAAAAAAAAAAATAAAAAATTTCAACTATCAATAAATTATTATGAAAATGATTGATCGAGAAGAAAAAAAATTTCAACAAATTCCTATGCTAAAAAAAATATGAATTTCTCGATGTTTCCCTACTTTTTGGAATTTACTATTTTTGTTATTTAATAATAATAACAATAAAAAAATAATAAATAATAATAATAATAATAATAACAATAATAACAATAATAACAATGAAAATAATAACAATAAAAATATTATTTAATTTGATAATAATAATAATAATAATAATAATAATAATTACTAATAATACGTAATCAATGTTGTTACCATCTTTCATATTTTTTGTTTTTTTTGTTTTTTTTTTTGTTTTTTTCGACAAAAATCATTCGTTTGTTTATTGGTTACTTGTTTGTTGTTTGAATCTGAGAGCAGACATGCGACGGACGTGATGGACACGGCGGGCTTCAAGTCGATGGTAAATTCTCATCCGCATCTAATAGCCGAGGCATTTCGGGCATTGGCGACGCAACAAATACCGCCGATCGGACCGCCCCGTAAGCGCGTAAAACAAAGCTGAAAGCAGTCGCCTCTTGCACCCGGCGCGACAACGACCTCGTCGCCGCCGCCTCATCTTCATCCCTCTTGAACGTGTTTTTTTTTTTTTTTTTTTTTTTTCTTTTTTTAAGTTTTATTTCACATTTTTCTTTTCCTTTCTTTCTTTATGTTCGTGTACAGTGAGAGATCGCGCGATTATAGTGCCGAATGTGTTTTCCCTAGTGACACGCCGCCCCAAATATGCATAGCGTGTGAACGAAACGAGCAATCGTGCCCCCCCTCCCCTTCCCCTCTCCTTGCCGCCGTGTGATAATTCGTGAACGAGGGGCAAAGAGGGGCGGAGGGGATAGAAAAAAGAAAAAAAAAAAAAAAGTAACAAAAATCGACCAAAACGACAAAAAAAAAAATTGAGAAATCGCGTTAAATCATCTCCCCGATAAAATTTTGTCGGTCATATGTTTCTCCGGCGGATCCTCCCCGAAGTCTCACATTCGCGCAGGACTCTCTCGCGCGTTCAGCGGGGAGCATCGCCGGGTCTGTGACGAAAGAAAAATCAAGAAAAAAAGATGAAAACACGAAAAAGAAAAAAATGACTCTGTGCGACGAAATGCTACGAGATGTGTACATATATACATATATATATGTATAAATATATATATATATATATATATATATATTTAATGCATATCGATGCACACACATATATATGTATATAAATAGCCGAAGAATGAAGAATGAAGATATATGGGAGGAAAAAAAATTACATCCCCGATTAATGCCCGGCCCAAATTGTAATCGTCCCCCGAGACTGCTTTTGTCCACGATTCGCGAACGTTGCCTCGATGAAGAATAATCTTCCTCCGTTCGGTCTCGTTCCCACGATACCGGGGGGGATCGTTCCGAGAAGAAAAGCAGAAAAAGCGAATTTTTCTTCAATTTTTTTCTTCCCTCCCTTCCCTCCTTTCGCTCCCCCCCCCCCCTTCCCCCCCAGAACGAGAATACTCTCGGAAATTTTCTCGTTGAGTATCGGAAAAATCACACAAAAACCAGGAACAGCATCGTCGACGAACGAAAATGCGAAGCGAGGCAAGCGCCGAAGAATGCCCGGAGCGCTGCGATCCTCGAAGGAAGAAATGATTGAGAGATCCGGATCGGCGCGGCTCGCCGTTATCGATAAAACGATGCCCGGAAAAGTTGCGACAAGACGCACCGCGCAGAGGTTGGAGAAAAAAAAAAAGCAACGGAGAGAGAGAGAGAGAGAGAGTGAGAGAAGCGACGGCGGCGGAGGCGAAAAAAAACCGCAGGAAACAATCCCGATCCATCGACTTCTCCATCCACGATATGAGATATTAAATTTGTTCCTTCGGTCGATGGATCGAGCATGGAATTCTTCCGATCCGCGCCCCCGAAGAGATAAGTGAAAGAGCGTGGAAAAAAAAAAAAAAAAATAGTGAAAAGGAGCAACGTGAGATTAAGAAGAAGAGGAAGAAGAAGAAGAAGAAGAAAAAAAAGACGAAAAGGAAGAGAAGAAAATAAACTGAGGGCCAAAGCGGTATGTCCCAGCCGGCGGGGCCTAGAAACTTTGTTTATCGAACTATAGTGATTTTTTAATTGTAATAAACGAAAAAAAAAAAAAAAAAAAAAAGAAACAAATAACCGCGTGAAACGACTCTTCCAGATAAAAAAAAAAAAAACAAACAAACAAACTAAGAACGGGGGAAAGAAAAATGATTCTAGTTAGTGTTTTTTATGATCTCTTTTCTTCTTAAATACGATGATACGACTATTACTATTGATTACTATTAAAAAAAAAAAACAATGCTACACAATCTGTGACCCTTTCCTATCCCCCCGCCCCTCTCCCCTCCCTATGCGCCACTATTTTCCTCGCTCCTTTCCACGTACACACAAAAACACACAAACACAGCCCCGTATTTTTATATGTATTTTTTTTTTTTTTTTTTTTTTTTTTTCGTCTGCAGATATGTAAACCCCCCCTCCCTTTATGGGAACCTTAGGCTCGGCGCGGTAATAATTTTTCATTACAATCGCTTTTATCAAAAACGAACCCGAGGGCAACGGAGGGAAATAAAATTGAAGCTAAACCCCCGCGCAAAGCGAGGAAAATAGATAGAAATGATTTGTTTTTTTTGTTTTGCTCGATCCATCGATCAGAGTTGTTTGTCATAAAAAAAAAAGTTTCACGGTCCACGATAATTATTATCGTCATTAGTTCAGGGGGTTGTCCATAATTTATCAAATTTTGTTTTTCTTTTTTTTTCTCTTCCGTTTGTTTAAATGCCGGGAAGGGGGGGGGGGGGAGGGGGGCAGAGTTCCATCGTACGCAAATAATTGTGCATAAAAAATTTTTTTTTTCGTGAGATTTGACGGATTTGACATTTAAAAATCGAAGATACGCTCGCGTCACGGGGCAGGGGGGAGGGGGCAATGGAAGGGGATTAGGTTTGATGATTTGACGATCGATGAGAAAACGAGAAAAGAAAAAAGAAAAAAAAAATTAAATAAATTGTATAAATAAACGTTTAGTCAATTATAGTATGAAAAAAAAAAAAACAATGAAGAAAATATTAATCGTTTTTGTGTAACTAATTATTGAATCGCCAGAGATAATGAAGAAACGAAAAGAAAAAAAAAAAACAAAAATTTTTACGGCGGATGAACTGAATTATGGGCAACCAAAAAGGCAAACCAGCGATAAATGAGAGAGAGAGAGAGGGGAAAAGAAGGACAAACGAACGAAAAAAAAAAAGAAGAAAAACAATAATCTGTCGTTTTAGTATACTGTACTGGCTTCCCGATCCTACGAAACTAGTTTTACCGAACGTTCTAAATGTTTAATACCTTACCATTTACATTAATGACGACGAAGATTAATGCCATACATGTTCTGTGATAAGTCCGATGTAATTATTGCAACTGTATCTCTGATTCCCATCGATTTATCCTCGAAAAGAAAGCAAACGCAAAAAGAAAGAAAGAAAGAAGAATAAGAAGAAGAAAAAAAGAGAGAATCCAACTTTTAACGATCCCCGTAGCCAGTGAAAGTTATTCGTTAAGAAAAAATCTCATCGTTGACCGACCGGTCCCAAAGCCAATCAAGATCTACGAGCGTTGAAAAAAGCCTTTTTGCACTATGTACATATCTTCTATTTTGTAAGTGTAAGTGACACGGAAAAAAAAAAAAACCAATGAAAGCAAAACCGATATTGGCATCAAAATTCTTCAATTTTTTTTTTTTCTCATCCGTCAGTTGTTTAGTTTCTTTGTTTTCAAATCTCGATGCCAGATTTCGTGTTGGCGATCGATCGAGCGCGGGGTGCTTCGGTTACGCAATGTGATAATACAAATTAATACCGCTAAGATGTCCTAACGAGTATGCGATCATCGTCGTAATAATTTATAATGCCTAAACGAGTTCCGATCGATGGACAAAGTATTCTGGGATCAAAAGTCATTTAGATAGATATTTTCCACCCTTTTTGTACACGAGATATCCCCTCCGGGCCCGCGCAGCTTGAAAAATGATGACAATTAAACAAAAAAAAAAAAATACAAAAGCACGATACTGCTCGGTGGGACATGCAAATTTGGCATCGCGATATATTATATAAATTTTATTCGAAGGAATTAGTTTGTCAGTATGAAAAAAAAAAATTAATAAAGAAAATCAACTTTGGGACTGTCGGACAATTGTAAGCCCCAATTAAATTTGTAAAAAACGAACTTTTTTCCTTCCCCGCCCTCCATGCCGAAGGCGAATGACAGTTTTGTGAGCATTCATTCGGATAAAGAAGAAAAAAAAAAAAAAGTTCAAACTGCAGCAAGAATATGTGAACGCGTGACTGGATAATTTGATAAAATAATAAGTACAAGACAAGTGTTACCTCATCATGAAAGAAAACAAACGAAAATGAAGAAATCAGTAAATTTGTTTCAAGGACTACCACACTGCACCGCGATCCGGTACACACACACACACACACACACACACACAAACACTTCCATATTGTATGTCTGCATTTAAAAAGAGGAAATGAAAGAAAAATCCAGTTTTTTTTTTTTCGTAACGAGCGCGTCGCAAGTAGTGGTAGTTGCTGGGGTGCAGAGTGCTGCTCATCGATCCCAGCTCATACAAACGTTCATTTTTTTTTTTTTTTCCATTTACTTTAAGTCATTGCACCACATCAAATAAATTACATTTTCATTACATAATCTCGAAAGGAATTGAAAAAAAAAAAAATAACATGAATGATTTTCACGATCCCCCTCTTTTGTTCCGTTCGCGATGATCCGGCGAGTTTCCGAGAAGGCCGATCCAGGCGAAGATCGACTCAAAGCGTAAGGCACAAATGGAGAAACCGAAATGTTTTTTTTTTAACGGAATTTGTTTTCATTGTCTTGGAATTATAAAATCTTCGGATCGCATTGAAAGTTTTACTTGACAATGGAGCTTTCTGGCTCGCTGGCCGCTATAAAGAGGTTATGGAAGGGGCTATATGTGCAAATATATTACTCCCAATTCCCGACGTGCAGATGGTACGGTAAGTTATAATAATTATGGCTCCACTGATAGCTCTTTTGGAACTCGGGGGAATATGAGAGATATGATCTCCAAGATTTTTTTTTATGAACAAAATATAATGTTGAACTTTCAAAAACTTTAATTCCGGGGATCCTTATAGTCTGTTAGCGAGAAAAATGTAAAAATTTAATTCGTCCATTTATGCGATATTGTATCTCATGAAAATACTTCATAACTAGGTCAAAAATGGTAAGAATTTAATGAAAATGGATCCAGATAATTCATCGCGCGTTTGGAAAGAATTTTACAAATAGCGAAATGCTTTACAGTCGAGAAATTCTAAAAATAAAATCGTATAACAAAATGCTCGCTCGGCGAAACTCGTGACGTGAACTCTCCCTTGCACGCTGTCAACCCGCGCACAAGCGAACCTTGCCCGATTTTTTCCTTCAGCAAATGACGGAGCACCCTCCTTGAGCGAGCATTTTTATTGTTCCTGTACGCAAAAAATTATAGAAATGGCATTGATTCCAAAATTTATACACATTATCGTGGATAATTTTCTGTGCAGATAGTTCGCGAACATTCCACTGGCGCCACACTTTCAGGCTTAAGCGCGTGACTTTTCTTGCAGTTTTCCCCAAGACGATTTTCACGAGTTCTCGTGATGCTCAACTGTTAATCTAGAATCTCAATATAAGATAAAAAGAAACATCTACGAAATCGCTTTGAAATCAGTTAATTCGCGAACTTGATGCACTTGTTCCGAATGTTCAAGTTTCAATATTTCCTAACTGTACCGACGCCGTCGAAGTTTCTCATTATATTTCGCACGATTATTTTATGGTAAAATAATACTACAATATTCGCTCGGTAAAAATTCCGTTGGTTCATTTTCTCGTAGACGGTTTCATGTTTCGGAAAAACGAAGCTCTTTATCTCCCAAAAAAAATGTCAGTCTTGCACTCATATGTCACGTGGTACACCTCTTTCATTTCACTTAAAGTAAGCTCCTGATGTGGCAAAAATGACGTTAGCAGGTCTGTACGAAACCCATAATTCAATTGCACCATGTTCCATTATTAGGCAGCCGACAGTCGTGAAATCGGCTCTCAGTAAATTACTTGGATACCGACAAGGCACCTAGCATGCCAGAGTACACAGAGTTTTTTGTTTGAGACAAAACGTTATTCGTTTATAATTATTCGCTGTGTGCAGTTCCCATACTGTGGCAGTTGAGAACGACTTAGAGCGCCCGTGGTGGCGAGAATGCACATTTTTTGCTGGAGTCTCGTAGAGGCAATTGAGGGCAATATAATAGAGAAGTCGCGGAAAGGAAATTTAAACTGTTGTGTAAAGTCATATAAGAATGTTTTCCGCTGCACAACTTCGGAAATTAAGTTTTACGCGTTTCGGACAGCAATTTATAAAGTTGAGCAGCGCATAAACTAGATTCGTTGAGTGCAAAAAACAAAGAAAGTAAAATTCTTGAGGTTAAACGTGCATATCTTGTCTGGTATGAAAAATTCATGTCAGGATATTATAATACAAATAAATTGATTTTTTTTCCTTTTCGGTAGCTCTCATGATTGGCTACCCGAATATGCAGTGAGCACTTCGTGGGCAAATCGTTCATCTACGTTACAATCAAGTCCGAGTTACGTCTTTCTTGTTCTCCATACGAGCCTTGTCGGTTCGTGTGACAAGCCGACAAGGCTCATGCTTAGCCTCAAATTGAGAAGGAAAAGTAGCCGTAAAGCTATTTTAATTGCATCGTAATACGTCGATTTTCTTTTTTTTCAACGCAGTTATAGTCAAGCTTACCTCAAAAAAACTCTATGCGGCACGAATACAAACGTTCGTTTATTAAAATTAATCCAACAAGGTTTCGTCTGCGTAAATAAATGAGAGCTATTCGCGATTTTCACGTCCTAGAGATGGCGCAACGGTATTTCAATATGGCCGGTCAAAGTATAGTACAGGGAGACTAGAGTCTCCCTGGTATATTTTAAATCGTTTTTCTTTTATTTTGTCCATTGTCATATTTTGGCACTGTACACTATACTAGCAGAGCTTCAGCTTTAAGCCACGAGAGGCGCCAAAACTTTTGGGGATCGCGTATTCCAGCAAAATTTGCGGAATACAGCCGGCCGCGGCGCCACTTCACTTTCTGCACACATAAGGTAATATTTACGGAGGTATATGCAAGTGCCCCGGTTACCCAAGATGTAATGCGCGCGGCTTCGGTCAGCTGAGAGCTTTTGAGCAAGTAATCTTGGATAACCGGGGCGGAATGGCTTGCCCATACCTCCCTAAATATTACCTTATGCATACGGCGAATACCCTATTATCGTTTATAGGAAGCATTTTACATGAGGATGAAGCGTGGCGAGCCAAAGTATATCCTGCATGCTCCTTAGAGAGCAAAAACAAAAAAACACATGCCCTGCCTAGGTTTAAATCATAATGTGCATCGATTTTGCGTTGCATCGTTGTACTATTCGAATAAACTAATGGCAGTGTCAGCAAAACACCTAGGACGAAATAAACGACGATTCCCGTGTATGAATAACGATCCTTTATTAATAAATATGCACATCACGATCTTACGTTTCAAAGCTTCGTTAAATGTTCACAATGAGATTTTGGTATTTTTATACAGATTCTTTATGATACGCCTGGGCTCGTTCAATTGGTAAGAGTGACGAGAGCTTCGACAACGTCTCCCCTGTGTTCCCTGAGCGTTCTCTCGGCAAGATTTCTATTAATTTCCATCTCCTTCATCTGCAACGAGGAATAAAATAAAAACAAAATTCGAGACTATATAGCGAACGAAGCAACGACGATGAAATATAATCTTACAATGAGATCAACGTCTTCTTTCTTGATTGAAACTTTCAGTAGTTCCTTTTCCTTTGCTTTCTTTTCCGCTGCTTCTTTGTTACGACGATCACCGATTATACTCAGAGCCTGCGTCGTATAGAGTCAAATTATAGTAGCGATGCTTTGATCTTTATTCGCGTAAAAATATCCTATTTTATAGATCGCGAACGAGCGATCGATGAAAATTCGTTTTGTGGTCTTTTGTATAACAATACTCGGATCGGTACATAAATAATTGTGAGAGAAGCGTCATGGTTTTTTTTTTTTTTTTCTTCAAAATCTGTTGTATTTTGAAAAAAATGCATCTCTTCCTTTAATTTGTGTTTACATCCCGATCTCAATTTTTGTCATCTTTATCGCTGAAACTTTTTCAATGATCAACCCTCTGCCTACCGTTATCGTCGTCCGGTGCGCAGGCAGAGACTCAATCAATTGGGTTTTTCTACATTTTATCCGGAAGTTGCTCGGAAACGGTACATGAATAATTGGGAGTATAAATGAAATTTTTTTTATTTCCAAATCTGGTAATTTAGGAAAAAATATTTAGTACGTATTTTTTATTTTTTTATTTGAATCAAAATTGCCGTTAATATAAAAAATTGAAAAATATAACATTATGACGTCATACATGTTACGCTATATCTATATATATATAAATCCGTGAAATTAAATTGCCTATAACAGGTGAATCTGTCATTTTTAACGAAAAATAAAAAATACGTCCTCATTATTTTTACTTACTCCACATTATACGCCGCAATGATTGAAAAAAAAAATTTCATTCATACTCCTAATTGCAAGAGAAAGGTATTTTTTTTTTTTTTCAACGTACGTTTTATTTTGAAAAAATGCATCTCGGAGTTTTTACATCCCGATCTCAATATTTGACACCAACATCATTGAAACTTCTTCAACGATCGATCGTTTGAGACTCTTGGGCTAATTTTCTTTCGCAAGATGCTAGGAAGCGTGTAGACCGTTGTTACGGCGGAAGATGTGAAATGTAAAGGATCGTTCGATTATGGCAAGTTTTCAGAGCATTGCTCATCGGGTTTATAATCCAGCTGTCGAACTGGCTCCGTTATACATTTCAAACAACCAAAAATAATCTTCATGAATTATTTCATTGAGAATTTCGAACATACTTAATGAATTATTTCAAATTTCTTTGCAACGGTATCTGTAAAACTCGCTAATTTTTGTTGCATTCATCTAGGGCGGTATTCAATAGTCAGGTTCCAGATTTCAGCACGGTCTCAAGTCGTTATCTCAAGATAGCGCGTTGACGGTCTCAAGATCGTGTTTCGTCTCAAGTAACGACCATGAATAACGCCCTCAATGTAAAAAAAATATTGTTTGCAAAAACATTGAATCGACAAGATAATCACTAATCTTAGGTTATATACAAGAAAATAAATAATCGATTTAATCCTAATAAGGTAAACATAAGCCATGCTGATTGAGAAAATAAAAGATCAAAAATTCACGTAATAAAACAATGAATTATTCAACGATACGAGAATGACATATTTTGCAGGTTATGTTAGGTCGAATGAATCATTTATCTCCGCATAATCGAATAATTGATCATTTTAACGGTAACCTTCGCATTGAGGACGATTAAAGAAACTTTGCGCGAATTATATTGAATTTTTTTGATAAAATAAAGGTATTATATACGAATAAACAATATCGAAAAAAAAAAATCCACGTGTATTTACAAAATACGACTTACACTGGAGAAGCCATCGGATGATGTTATTTCTTTTTCCTCAGCGTAATCTGTAACTTTTTCCAAATCCGCTGCACCGCTGTCGTATTTTGCAGCTTTTTTCTGTGATTTCTCCTGTTGAACTTCATCGGAATCACCGTTTACGTCTTCGTCTGCCATCTTTGTTACGACTAGTTACAACTTACAACTACCAATAAACAACGCTTGTACTTTTGACTTTTGTACAAGTAGTCGCCAACGCCAGGTTGGGGGGTTTCGACCGGCCGAGGTAGTTCACGTAGACATTGACTCGGGCGGTGTGGCAGATTTTAAGAGGTCGGTGTGCAGTAGTTCCGTGCACATTGGCCTCCCGGGTAATGCAGGTTGACTGAGCGCGGCGTGCACATGGTATCGGACTGTGAACCGTTTTGGCGGTTTCGGTTTCAAACCGCGATTCACGCGTTCGTTTTAGGTTTTCAGGTTTTTTCAACGCTCTAGAGACTTTTTCTTAGATCTAAGTTAGCCCGTTGTGCCTTAGTGTTAAGAATTCGGTACCTAAATTGAAGCTAATATTAAGATTTCTCGTTCACTGATTAAATATATTTCTATCCGGATATAGGCAGCAGGTATAGTAATAAGGTTGAGATTCTCAATCAGTATAAAATACCAACCCCCTGGATCTTAGTTAGTTCATTGCGTATTAATGAAGAGATTTTTATCGCAATTTAAGCTAATATTAAGATTTCTAGCTGACTTAATATAATATTGCTATCCAGATATAGGCAGATATAGATATAAAGTTAAGATATCTTAATACAATTACGAACCCCCTCTGTCGACAGAGAGGGCTGGTATTTAAACAAAACGGAAGCTTTTTGTTAGTCTCCGTAGCACAATGACGAAGAGAATGTTCCGGACCTTAGACCATACTCTAAAGTTCTGGACACTTGTAGCTTCAGATGGGTTTAGTTACAGCTCTATAACGAGACTCTTTGTCATTGCTGGTATTTTGGCGAAAATAGAAAATGCCTTTGCTACTTTTAATTTCATAATTACTTCCACTTTGTTTTTTGATTGGCCTCAGGCTTTGTTAGGTAGCCAGAGTGGACTTGGGTCTATAGGGGATACCACTTGAAAAAAAACGCGCCCACGTTTGCTCTACCTCCGTGGTGGGTGTGAAAATGAGTAAGTCGCAACTTTTATTAGCTCTAGGGGTTTTGAATTTCCATGTTTGAAAAACCAATTTTTATAATAAGAATGTAAAATTAATAATGGAATCTATAATAATAAGCCATTTTTAATACAAAATTGTAATGGATATATGCATGACTAAAGCGATATACATATTTATTCTAATCCATGGAGTTTTCGGGCACAGGAAGAACGCTGATCGAACAAGACAAGTTTGATTCAATTAGAGCAGCATTGTCATAAATATTAAGATATTTTTTAACTGTTATTTTTTTTTTTCATAGTAACTACTTTATCATGATATTAATATATATTTTATATTATGCGTTATACGCGCATCGTTAATTCTGTTGATAAAACACTCATAATTTATCGGAGTAAAATAAAATTCCACAAAAAGTTGTCAAATAAATTCGAATCGTCCAACTCGCAGTTGCCAAGTACATCTGCTCGAACGAATATGTTGAACGCTCAGCTACGCTCAACAATTTTTGTCCAAATTCGATCAATTGAGGGAAAAGAATGTTCAAATTTAATTAGTTTTATTAATTGATACGTAAAAACCGTAGAAAATCATTTCAAGAAATATTTCGGTTGGGACAGGGATAAGGTTGCCTAGCTAGCTGATGGTGTTAAGAAAATACGAGCTTTGAAGATCTCCCTAATAATTTCTGCCATATTATTTTCAATAATCACAATTTGTTGTTTTTTCTTTCAAATAAGTCTTTACTATTCACACGTTAATTGTTAATAATTGTAAATTTCTCCACGAAAAATGCATTAATTATATTTGTGCTTGGGCTTACAGAAAACGAATCCTCATGACTCGAGAAAAGAACTCTGAATCTGTTGATTCTAGGATTCAACAAAATTATCGAAACAATAGGAGCAATTTGTACAAAAATATCAAATTTATTCGCGGATCATCATTTACATTTATGTTATTTTTTGTTAGGAATTGCGCTGGGCGGGCGTAAAAAAGTTTCATGCAATACTTTGTGCAGTCGCTGGGCCTTTTGCATTCCAAATCCTGGACACAGCGACAATGCATTGGGGGTCGCTTTCAGCAATTCCGAAATAGTGCCGTACGTTGACATCAGAGTCATGGCATCGGTTTTATTTACCGATCTCACCGTAGTGAGCGCGTTCATTATCTGAAAAAAATATAGAGACATGGAGAATGCTCGTTTCGTGCATTGTCTGCGCAGCCTGATATATAAGCTCTATCTCGCATCACCGTCGAGATCGCAACGTGGCAATAAATTTTTTTTTTTTAAATTACAAGTCAGAATTAAAATACAAGAGTCTTAAAATTACGAGCGCGATGCAAAAAGTATTAGCGCTTCAACGAAAATAATACAAAAAATTGTTGCGCAGGATTGACGTTACCTTTTGATGAGGATCGGCATTAGCGCGTTCCATGATCATATCCGGCGGTTTATTTTCATAAATTTTATAAGTTTCGATGATCCTTGCGGAATCCTCGCTGCTCCATGCTAGCATGAGGGACAAATCGGCGAGTATACAAATTCGGGTGAGATGTTTCAACGAGTGATGGGGCTCTGGTACGTCTATCTGATATTATTGACAATAAAAATTTTTAATTCTAGCTAAAATAATGGGGGAAAAGAAAAAAAAAAAAAACGAAAACAAAGCCTCGGCATCGTAAAATATTACTTGAACGAGTAGAACTCTCAAATTGTAAGCGCTTCCCAAGAGTTTCAAGCGTTCGTGTATGTAGTCGGGATTGAGTTGATGATAGCGGAGGGACAGAAACAATGCGCATACGCTCGCGCCCATTACATAATCCGGCACGATATCCGTGTATTCCCATATCACGTTTCTGATGTATTTCAAAAGAGGATTGCCTCTCTGAGAAATTGTTGTATGCAACTTTAGGATAAAATTCGAAACAACTGTGCTAACGATTAACTGTCGCGTCGGCAATACCTGTTTTGGATTTACCAGAAGACCGGCGAATGAAGTTTGTTCTTTGGAAGGACCGGCTTTACTAGTTTCTGGCAAATTTTTGTTGAAAAATTCCGAATTCTTCAAGTTACCGAATGCCTCTATAAAAGGGTTGATTTTCCAAAATGGAGTGAGGATTTTTTTTTATTTTCCGTTGTAATTTCGCCCCGACTTACCTTGAAAGGAATCGACTTTTGCCTGTTTCGGCGGTGATGCAGATTCATCGTTATCATGGTTAACGGCCTCGTCGACTTTTTCCATTATTTTCTACGCGTTCGATGAAATTTCACTGTGGAATTTCGAGGCCTACAGTATCTTCGATCTTTCATTGGAGTATTAATAAAGACTGACACATTTTGCTTTCACGTTTATTTTGTCGTATCACAAATGTTGTTTGTTTCTGCGATATGCACGTTTTTGAGGTTATAAAAGTAATTTTGGCGGGAAAATTCAAATACCGACCGTCTATCACTCCAACGAAGTCTACGTCTGACTTCGTTGATCACGCCAATGGGTTTGCTTGTTTCAGCTACACTTTATACACTTTTATAGGAATTGTAAGCTCTCAGCAAATCGCAGTCTACACTTTAATAGGGGGTGCAGAAAGCGTAGTTAAAATGAACCTAGCGAATATAAAATGAAAAGATTGTAAACATGTGCAATTAATATTGAACCTATTGGCAATAAACATCAAAATAATTTTAATTTTATACATTTTTTATTTCATCACAACGTTTTATAAAAGTTTTTTTTCCATATCTTTATGCTTGCAAGTTCATCAAAATCTTTCTGTTGAAGTAATTACTGTTATCCAGTTGAGTCAAATAACATAGTCTCGGTGAAACACTAAATTTGGAAAAATCGTCGATCTTCCTAGATCTCCGGTATAACCGTATAGATTAATGAATATAAACACTTTTGCTTATTATGGCTGGTTTATGCTTCGGTCGTAACTTCATTTAGACGTATAACTTAAAAAGATTAATGTGAAGATTGGACCTTGAGCGTCTATGCAATTAAGTGTACCGATCATTTTGCTAGTTGTAAATTGATGTAATGGTGAGTAGGAATTCCTCGTGGTTTCTGACAAAACGGAAATTTTGATTCGTTTTCGGAGTCCGATGACCCTTTCAGTAAATTTTCACGATTTTTTCAATCAATTTGTTTCTAACAATAATAATTAACATTATATCGTAATAATTACTCTTGGGTTTTGAAAATCTATTAGTATACTATCAGAAATAGCAAAAAAAAACCATAATGAAGTATGTTGAAAAGTTCTCTAAATATACAACAAAATGGACATAAAATAGGTGGTATGAATAGCCATTTCACTCGCTTAAACTACCCTCACTTAAACTACCCTATTTCATAATAGAATGTCCACGACTTCTCACTAACAAAAAGATATATCGTGCTAAAATAAAAACTAAAAAAAAAAAATATTAACATCACACCAAACACGAATACGTTAATCATGACCCTCGCGGTCTGATCTCTTGCACATTTGAACGTATATACCGTCGACTGGTCTAAGAACTATTTCAGTGAATTTCTTTATTGTCGAATGGTTTTCGACACTCTTGATACTGAATTTTCGCAATACCTTTGCAAGTATCAGTTTACCCTCGACTATAGCGAACTTCTGGCCTATGCAATTTCTCGGTCCCGCGCTGAACGGCACGTATGCGTATGGGTGTCTGCTTTTAATGTTTTCTGGAAGAAATCGGTCGGGATCGAAGCGAAGTGGATCTGGCCAGACCGCAGGGTCTCTGTTTGCGTGATAGACCTGAACAATCAAAGTAGTATCCGCTGGAACGGTGTAGTCACCTGTAAGTCGTGAAATCATGGCAGTCCAATCGCTATGTACTTTTCAAATTGCAGTAAATTTTAGCCGAAATTTTATTTTTTTAATCATCCGGGGCGGGGGTCATTTAAATTCAGACTTTCGGTAAATTTCTGCCCCTGATTTAGCCGCCATCTTGAATTACCAAACTTGTAAGAAATTCAAGTTTCTACAATTTTGATCATTATCATTTTTCGCCTATGACCCATATTTATGTAATGAGGAAGCAGAGTGTGAACATTTTTAATTGGCACATTGAGTCCATACGTAATTTTTCTGGACGTTCGAGTCCGCTATTTCAGCTATTTAGACCAAGACCTTAGGATCAATGTTCACAGGAAGTGTGAACTTATAGTTTTACCTATTTTCAGATCATTCGTCAACCTTCTGCTAAAGGCTGATACGCTTGGATAGAGCCTCAGTGTTTCCTTGATAACTCTCTCGAGATATTTGAGATTCGGCAATTGCTTCAACAGAGTCTGATCGTCGCCGTTGCCAAGAACATCGTCTAGCTCCTCGTGTACTTTTTTCTGAATTTCCAGCTCGTTACCAAGACAGAAGAGCGCCCAACAAATCATACTGCCAGTTGTATCGTGGCCCTGGATAGGAATTTCATGAACATTCATTGGTTTTTTTTTTTTTTTTTTATAACCAAATTGTATTGAATCGAATCGTGATGTTGGAAGTCCTGTTTTGCAAAGTAAAAAAAAAAAAAATTACCGCGAACATGAATGTATTAACTTGATCGCTGATTTCCTTGATCGTCAGAGGATGGTCTTCTTTCTCATTCGCTTCTAGCAAAAGGTCCAAAAATGCCTTTCCCCTGTGTTTACCTGTTACATTTTCGATACAAGCTAGAATCACTATATAGTAACTCGGGGAATTATTTGAATGAGATTTCACGCGAATTGAAAAAAATTAATCGTTTTTAAAAAGTTTTTGTTAAATAAATTGCTAGTTAATTGCATCACGGCTTTACGGACAATTAAAATGGCATATCACAGTTCCTCGCGCTGCACGGAGAAGAATAGTTAGTATATATCTTTTACATTTCTTGCCACGATAATGTTATACAGCGGTTTACACATCATAATTTTCAATAAGTTTGTAATTAACAACATCGAATCTAACGACATATGTTGCGGAGTCGAGTCTAATAGTAAGATTTTTTCATTTTGCAATCAAATAATTTGAATCTTTTGAACAATTCAAAGTTTGAATAACTCCAACAATTCGACTGACTCCGGCAGTCCGAATAATTTTGATGGCTCGAATAATTTGAATCAATTCGAATAATACGATTCGACTTCGCGCTGCAGAATTTTTTCATTCAATTCGCAATGAATTATCCGAAATTTTGACCAATTGCACATCCTTGTAGTGCAATTGCTAAAGAAATATCAAATAATTTCGAAAGAAACGACACAAGAGTCCTCTCGGCCATCGGGAATTGTCATCATTCGATAGAAAAGACTTTTGAAATTTGGGCGTAAAGTGAAACGCACTCACCGACCATATGGTCATCAGCCGAAACATCGTTAACGCTGTGTCGCACTTTTCGTTCTTGCTGCTTTCTCTTGATCACCTGGAAATTAGCAAATTTCAATGAAAATATATCGTGTGAACACGGTAAAATTCATTGAATCCAGTCAACGTGCGTCGTAGCACGGAGACGAGTTCAAGCGAAAAATAATATTAGTTTTTACGCTGGTGCAAAGATCATGGGCTGCCTTGACGGCGTCTTTGTAGGCTTTGCCCTGGGCAGTCTTGTAGAAGAGCCAGTCCAGCGACAACCAAGGTCGGTACATTCGATAAATCATGGTCTCGGTAATTCTGGACATTCAACGAAAGACAAAAATAATGAAGAAAAACGAACAGGGTACTGACGTTGCTTTCGACAAAATACAATGTATGGATAGTTTTTTTTTTTCGACGGTATACATTCGTTATATCGCTCTACTAACGTGTGAACCGCGTTGATGTATTCGCTGTGCACCGTCTCTTGAGCATGCATATCCACACCCATTGCAGTTTCTAGACTCGTATTAGATGGTGCATTGATGGATCGATCGTGAATCACAGAGAATTAAAAATATATATCAAATATAAATGTAACATGCATCGAGCGAAACGTGAAGACTCGATTAAAATTATACCACATATGATGTCCAGCGCGGCTCTTACGCCTATCGGGAACACATCGAATGGCTTGTCGCCGTGAATCTTTATCTCTCGTTCTATGCATTTTATGAAAATAGCCGTTTTATCGAGTATAACCTCGGAATATCCCTCCATTATACCGAAATGAAATGCCGGGTTTATCAACTTACGATTGTGAAACCATTGAGATCCTGGAGTAAAAAAACAAAATAAAAAAATACGTCGACGTGCGGACAAATATAAAATAAAAATAACCTTTTGACTTGTGTAGAAATTAAAAAAAAGTATGAATAATTTTTAGCCAAATGTCGATGGAAGTGAACAGATTATCGTACGCTTTAAAAAATCGTTTGGTATGCATTATTATGATGATGCTCGAGTAAATAAATATGTCTGGTAGCATAGTCAAGGTAAAAGTCGACGTTTATGAAAAATATATTCCGATAAATATTTTGAGCAATTATAATTGGGCAATTTTTATCATTGTACCATTCCCTTTTCTTTCCCAAACAAACAATTTCTCTATCATATTTTTCAATGGAAAAATTTTAAAGAAAATATTTTTTATATATTTTCATTCAACGAAGAAACGCTATATATATATTAATAGTGTATTAATTCGTGTTTCATTTTTGATTTTTTTACTGCCTGAGCATTCCTGTCCCAGAAAGTTCAATTTGGGACTTTAATGAAAATCTTACGCGACCGGACTGTTGGGAAATAAATCCTAAGTAGTGTCTTATACTTCGACTTTCTACTTAAGTCATGAGTCACCTCCTATGAGACTTTATATGCCTGTGATCCCCTTCTGCGAGGTGGTTTTTGGGCTTGAAAAAAAGAGTGCTTCAGAAAAAGGGAGCTCCATTTTTATTTGACAATGGTGCCATGCAGGGTGTTATTTTCGAGTGTAATAGTGAAAAGTAGTAACAAGCGGTTGATCTGATAAAAAAAAAAATTTCATATAAAAGTTGTAGGGTCTGCACTTTCTATATTTTTCTTACACTTTTTACACTCGTCCAATAGAAGGTGTAAATTTCTAGTGAAAAGTGTAAAATCTGGTAAAAGTGTAGAAAGTGTAGGCAACGAGAACAAACCAAGTTATGCGCTCAATTTTGTCGGTGGAGGCGGTTTGGGTGAAGGTAACGTTTCATATTTTTCAGGTAAACCCGGATTTTTACCGCATAGAATGGTAATTTAAAGTATCAGAATTTAAAGCGCTATAACTTCAACGTTTTTAGGCTCGAGGAACGTTTTTTTTTAAAATCCGAAGTGAGGCACTGCTTTAGATTTTTTTCAATTGGTACCCTTGCGTGAGATTTTACCGGAAATGGTATATAAAGTTCAACGTTTCGAACAAAAAATAGAATATAGATTGCGACGTAGAAGGGGAGGGTATATATATTCTTGAAGATATGCAGACACAAATAATGGCACACATACCGGTTGATGTGATAAGTCCACTTCCTAACCAAGGCATCGAGTAATGGTATATCTTGGACTTGGTTATTTCCGTGTTACTGCGAAGTATCACCTGGGACGATCGAATAATTAGTTGCAATAGTCAAAAAATCGCGTGAAATGGCATGTCACGCTTCACGGACGTGCACCAACACTTATCACGGATGTGTCAACGTAGTATCTGCATTTTTGCGAACGATAAAAATGTATGGAAAATCTTCGGGGATGACTCACCTCGATGTGCTCTGGTTTCTGTATGTGTACCCTTGCCTCAGTGCCGACCCACGTTCTGAAATAACCATCTTTGTATGAACTAGCTAAATTCCATAGCCAGTCCAGGCGATCTGTGGTAAAAAAATGTCAATGTTTTTAAATACTGCAAGCTGGTGATGCATTTGTTCTCGTTTTACAGGAGAATTGGTACCATAAAGATAAGGTTCAATGTGTCCGAATTTTTCAACCTGGAACATATGTTGTATGATCTTCGGATAATTTTGAAAAGATCAATCAGGATGGAGAAATTAATGGACTTAAACCATTTTGCGTGAATGTACACTCATTAATTTGGTAATCTAATCTTTTGGGAAGTGTGTATTGTGTTATATAAATGATCAAGGGATTGTACCTAGTCAGTAGGCCGAAAGAGAGAATTTTTGAATTAAAAAAAAAATCATAAGCATATATTTGTACAGGAGTTTTTTTTTATAAAAAAAAAAAAATATTTGAAGAACATTCTGTAATTTTTTTTGTGTAAAAACATTTAAGTACAAGGAAGTTACAGTTAATGGCTGGGAAACATGTTTTTAACGTCGATGAGCAAGGTATCTCAAAAATCTTTATAACATTTTTCGTGCTTTTTTTAAGTATAAAAGAATATAGTGTTGGATCGAAGAACTATTTTTTTCGATTTACACTTTTGATTTGACGAATGAAAAATGCCCGGTTGATTTTAGCAAAAATAAAGGCTATACGTAAGGACGCCCGTATAGTCCGTGCAGTGTTTCAAAAAATAATAAATACTTTATTTTCATCCCAAATTTCGGGCTTTATTTCATTCATTTATTTTTAATCGCGAGGCATCCTTCGCCCTTTACGTTTGTAAATGGCGAACGACGCCGATATTCCCCTTTCGAATTCCATATTCTGTTAATTTCGCGAGACCCCAACCACGAGTGTGTTGTCCACAGCTACTCGTTTCTAATACACTATTATATCGTATTTGCACGAGAGCATGGGGAAACCGCGGAAAACCTAACCGATTTCTTGAAGAATGTCAAAACAGGCAATAATTGTTTGAAAACAATCATCAAAGAGTTTAGGACTGCCATCAGTTACACCCAGCAGAAGTTTCATATCATTTGCTTCCTCATAAGGAAGCTTTAGTTTTGCATTTTGAATAAATTATCTCCATAATGCTCGATGGAAGGACGAAAAAAAAAAAAAAACGAAAGAAACTCAGGTTGTTATTCTTATTCTAACCGATAACTTCGTATTTGTAGAATGCTGAAAATTTATTCGCGCAAAATCATGATGATTTTTAGATCAGACTTAGTTTTGACCAAAATGCTCCATACTGGAGAATTGTAAGAGGTATTATTGCATTTCTATAGCGCTTTGAAGATTTCTTTGAGCATAATTATTAACATTTCAAGGTCAAAGCTATTAACCTTTCTAATCCCGGCATGTTTTTGACCAACTTTTTTCTGTTTTTATTGCTCAAACACTTTCATAAATATCAGTGGGTTGAATGGTAAAAATGTTGACCCCCCCCCCCCCCCCCCCCCTCACGCCACTATAGTGGCTTCTGGGATTGTAAGGGTTAAAGAAAATGCACCACCAGAGAATCAAAAAACGAACAAACGATCTCGGTTATTATTTCCATTTCAATAATATAAACATTGGAGCATGTCATGTCAAAATTTCTGTCGAGCAGAATTTATGCGTTTTTTGGCTGGGATAAAATTTTGATTTAAATGCTCCCCTAGAGATCCGAAAGAAGTACAAAAACCGCTGGTTTACTATCCGAATTGGAATAAATAGATATGAACATTCATCAGCCCAAAGTCTAATTTTGCAGAAGCAGATGTTTTCAGGCTCCATTATTCTTTTTTCTAAAGTGTGGGAACTTATTAAGACCAAATTTAAATATCGAACCTAAGATCAAGCTTACGTTCTTAAATTTCGGCCTAAGAGTGCCATATGGGAAAAGTATGGTGTCGTTTGAATATCGCATTTGTTTTGAAAATTTTCGCTGATCGAGTGTAATATTGTGAATTACAAGAAAATATAGGCTATACCGAATTTCGAACATTTGACCTTCGTCAAGATTTCTTTTAAAACTGGCACATTCGTTTTAAGTTGTTTTACTTACACTCGATAAATCTTTGCACGTTTCGGAAAATTTTATGGATTATTCACTGAGGTATTTATAGATACGAAGCTAAAATAAAAGAAATGCACAAATTTCAAAGCATATCCCCGAGTATCGTGTACCACTGAATTAGGGGTTTTTGAGATCTTACTTCGGTTGTGCGATCGATTGTATCAGATTTCGAAATTTTTGTTGAAAAATCCCTGAAATTAAGGTAGTACGAGCACAACTGTGGGCGGGGAGTAAGCGGAAACGTGGGCGCGGGTGAGAGCGGTGAGAGAAGGGCACGCATGAAACAAGAGAGAGTCGGATCGCTCATAATCCGACGCACGCGAAAAATTTCCTTAAAATCGATAATTTTAGGTCAAAAGGTTCGTCAACCCCCATTTTTTATAGAACGTATGTAATCGTGACAGTTTTTTGAACATTTAACAGTTTCAATATTGATTGTATCTAATCGTGAAAGATACAAATTTCTGTTTCAAAGTTGCGTCAGCCCAGAATTCGTGTATGGCGTGGGATAAACATCTCGATTTCACGAATTAATTACTCGCGTTAAGAGTCGTTGACCCACTTTGAAATTTTGCAGGTCTTATCCTATACACTTCTGCTACACCATATAAAAAATTCGGATTATCATCTAATCGTTAAGTTCGTGCTCGTACTACCTTAATATGGCCGGTGAATATGAAAAATCCGGCAAAACAGACAATGTGTTTGTGATGCTCCGTATCAAAATTCAGCTCCATATACGCGCTGAGGTAAGTCAATTCTACGAGCTCTGCAATGTAACCTGAATTTAGCCAAAGTTCTCAAAAGTGCTTGCCCAAGTAAGAGCAGGAGATAATAATTTGTTCCATGTTTACGACAGTGAAATATTTATTTGTCTCGATATAAAAAAGTAAAGGCCGAAAATCAAGCATAACGCGAGAAATTTTTTCCCAAAAATAAAAGAACTTATTCTTTGCCGGGAAAATCACCATAGCATCGTTTTTTTTTTTTTTTGGATTTTTGAAGTTTGAAAAAAATCTAGGAACTCGAAACCCAAAAAATTCAGCTGAGTCGATGTTTTTCGCTAGAATTTTTGAGGTTTCAGGACGTAAATACGAGCTATATAGCATAAGATTAATAATATGCTGAAATAGTCGAATTTTGATTCAACTTTTGATAACTTGCCGTGTTTCGGGAGAGTCAGCAATTTATAAGCCATACCAATATATGGAATTGTGAATGTGGGACCAGGTATTTTGTTGATACGCCGACGAAACAAGTAGAATTTTAAAAATCCTTGTCCTATGGTGTAAAGTATCAAGACTGCCGCAGGGACAATTAATAACGAGCTGATATGCATTTTCGGTCTTGGTTCTTCGTGAACGAAGCTTCGGTAAGGGAAAGTCAAAAGATACCGATCGAATACCGACTTGATGCATATAACGCCTGTAATAAACTTTCAGAGATCTCGTTGCACCCACTGGAAAATAATAATGTCGTTGTACACAACCGTGATGAAAAGAAAAAAAAACTATAATTCGTCTTTGTTGACAAAATGTACGATCTTGTTATACCGATATCGTTCCAAACACTGTATTTTTGTTTCCTGATGGAAATACTTCAATCAAACTGCTGGACGAGTTCCGAGCTCAATGATCTCAACGACGCGACTGATCGGAAGATACTGATGGATAGCCTTGAGGCTGTATGGTGTGCGTTTCAATTTATATACTAACGGTTGATTTGTTTCGCGTGACTTCATCTGGTAAACAAAATGTCAGAATAAGCAACGTGATATAGAACGAGGCAAAATTTTTCAGATGTAAACAGAGAAGACGCCATATTGTTTGTTTCACTCACACACACTGTGCTTATACTTTTTATTAACGCGTTTGGACTACGCACGCGTAAAGTAGTAGATAGATAGATAAAGTAGTAGTAGTAGATTAGTAAAGTAAAGTAGTAGTAGTAGTAAAGTAGTAGTAGACGTAAAGTAGTAGTAGATAGATAAAGTATACTTTATCGCACTCGTTAGCGTGCGTAGTCCAAACTACTTTGCTTCGTTACCGAAGCTTCGTTCACGAAGAACCAAGACCGAAAATGCATATCAGCTCGTTATTAATCGTCCCTGCGGCAGTCTTACACGGAATTTTAAAAATCCTTGTCCTATATGGTGTAAATTACACCATAGGACAAGGATTTTTAAAATTCTACTTGTTTCGTCGGCGTATCAACAAAATACCTGGTCCCACATTCAAAATTCCATATATTGGTATGGTTTATAAATTTCTGACTCTCCCGAAACACGGCAAATGATCAAAAGTTAAATCAAAATTCGACATACCAACCTTTGTCATTATTACATTTTGAGGGACAATATAACTGCTCCCATCTTATACGAGTCCATCGGACAACACCTTTAATAAATATACTTATAGTAGTAAATATCTTACTACAACTATTTCAGCATATTATTAATCTTATGCTATATAGCTCGTATTTACGTCCTGAAACCTCAAAAAATCTAGTGAAAAACATCGACTCAGCTCAATTTTTTGAGTTTCGAGTTCCTGGATTTTTTTCAAACTTCAAAAATCCAAAAAAAAAAAAACGATGCTATGCACAGACACATTACTCCCAGACTCTCTGCCAGTGGTGCTCTCGCAAAAAATTCATTTTTCGTCAGTCCAGAATTTTTAGATTGTCCTATTATAGCGCCCTTATTTGCAAAAATACGGCATTGGACTTAATCTAACTTTTTGTATATTTTTAAATTGCAAATAACTTTTGTTCCAAACATTTTTTAATCCCTTTGACGGCCATGCCTACTTCAGGATGGCTCAAAATTATTTTCTTTGGTAGTATGGCTAGAAAAATGTTAAATACGTTCAACCGCGTAAAAAAGTAAAAAAAAAACTTTTATTTACTTTCTTACAAGAATGTTACAGAGCCATTAGTTATCGTGGAAGTAGAAGAAACACTTGCTCTTCGCGTTCTGGATGGCACGGGTACATGTCGCGATTGCAGCATTTGATTTTTGTGAAACCCATCTTGCAGTATTTGCGTTGGTGCTTTTGGTCGTCAAAAACAGCCTAGTGCCCTGTATAACATCGGTTCGGACTATTTTCTATGATCTAGGGGCTTGCGGGGTGTTGATTCTTTTATTTAACGTTTCCCGACTTGGACGACGATGTTTCTGTTTATCACAGTGCATTAATCCACCCGCGATCGAATATCAGAATTCTTTCACGGATACAAAATCGTTTGAAGGACAAAATGTGTATGTTGAGCGCAACCCATCGGGAAGAAACAAAAGCAAACACTCCAGGGAATTCTTCCCCGTTTAGTGTACCGCCAGGGTTGTCAGGGTTGTGGACCATTTGTAAAAAATCGCACGTTTCCCATTGGATACTTGGGTGCTTTGATGCCGAAGTCGATTTTTTCTTCGTGGATTGCAGTCTAGTTTTCGCTGTTTTCGGCTTACTTGGACCAGGTTGTGGCTCGTCGAGAAGCTTTTCGAAGATCATACCAGCGTCAGGGTCGACGTTTATAATGTATAGTCCTTGCCATCGCTGAATTGATCATTATCTTTTGCGAGGATAGTGATCAGTATCCCCGCAGAGGATATAGTGATCAGTAGCCGAGATCATCTTCATCGTCGTCGTTGGAATTGGAGATATCCGAAATATTCGGATTCGGCGGCTCAATAGGCCTTAACATATATATTTTTTTCCTTTTTGGTTCCATCGGCGCGCGCTTCACCTAAAAAAAATTATAAAAAAAACAATAAAAACGTGAACCCAAAAATTTGGCATTTTATATACCAGATCGGCCAATGTAGCAAATTTTCTACTAACATATTCACACTCTCTTCTCGAACTATTATTCTAGTCATTCGATAAAAAAATCTCCCATGCTTATTTCGTTCAGTCAAGCTTCCTTCGTACAATTATATCAGAAATTATTTCAAGAATGCCCATTTACTTACTTTTTTTTTGACGAAAAACTGCGAGCACACGAGCGCGCGTCCCAAATTTGCACCCAAAAACTGTCGACATTTTGAGACAATTTATATGAAACTGTAAAACGGGCCTGTTCGCTGTATCATCCTTTCGAGATATTGCGATTTTAAAGTTTTCATCCCCTTAATCTCAGGGTTCCTGATGGTTCCGGAACAAAATTTCATTGGGATTACTTTACGTATCCAACCACCTGGCTCCAGTAAAAAAATGCAAGTGCTATCTAAAAAGTTTTTTTAAATTTCGGCCTGTTTTATTGGACTATTATCTCTGGTAAAAAATACGGTTACGTCATTTACATCATATGACTTTCTTATCTTTGACTATAAGAACAATATATGCGCGCCTAAATCTGCTTCCTTCAACTTTGTGAGATAATATATTCGATAGTGTTAAAATAAAATGTATTCTTATCACGAATATTTATATTTTCTCATTTTTATTTCTGATATTGGATATTATCGATTTGATTTTACGAAACAATCAAATTTCCACACCTATTTCAATGTAAATATTTCAAATTTTAATAAGAAAATCACGCTCTGATAAGAAATGTGCGTGGATGTATATATAGCTTGAGAGTGGATCGAGTTAAACAAAATTAAACTTTGCACACGTCCAAAGCAGTGACACACCTCCGATGGCAGTATATGTCATTCAATGATCGATGAATTTTATGGAAATTTGGAATTAACAGAAAATGTCTGTGTCCGGATGAGGCTGAAGCTAGAATTTCGGCCTGTTTTATCGGACTAATATCTCCAGTGAAAAATGCGTTTGCGTCATTTACATCATTACTTACTTATCTTTGACTAATATAAGAACTATATGCGCACATAATTGTATATCTGCTTCGTTCGACTTTGTATGATAATATATTCGAAAGTTCTTATCACGAATATTTATATTTGCTCGTTTTTATTTCTGGTATTGGGTAACGATTTTTTTTTTTTTTAATGAAAAAAGGAAACTTCTATATTCAAATGTAAATATTTCAATTTTTAGTGAGAAAATCTCGCTTAGAAAAAATCGAGTTTAAAAAAACAAACTTTGCATACGTCCAAAGCAGCGACATACCTTCGATGGGAGTAAAAAAATGCCGCTAACAATGCTCGATGAATTTTATAGAAATTTGGAATTGACGGAACATGCCTGTGTTCAGATGGGGCTGAAGTTAGCAGCCAAAGCTATGTAGCAGATGAAGCAGCCAAAATCTGAGTCTGAGAATAATGAAGAATAGAGAACTCTCTTTAACTCAACGCTCTCGGGATTGAATTTCCGTGGTACTAGAGAGAGTAGGCATACTATAGAGAGCGTTTCCCAACTTCAGCTACCACGCGGCAATTTTTGAATTGTATAGGAAATAGTTAGGTTATGGTACCGAGGTGGTTAGGGGCAAATTCGAAGTTTTGCGTCTATTTTAGGTTATGGTGTGAAAGTGACAGCATATGCCCGCGATGATGAACAGAGAAAAATGAAGATATAAACGTTTCCCCATCTGGGCTTCTCTGACAGATAGAATTTAGGGAAAATGGCCTCTTAGGCTGCCGTCCCATGGTCCGGAATTTTTTCCGTCTCCATGAACCCGGAATATAGTTACTGTTTAAGGATGTATGAGCACTAGCTTCACGATCATATAAAAATCTGAATTTTTTATATGGTGTAGCGGAAGTTTATAGGATAAAACCTGCAAAATTTCAAAGTGGGTCAACGACTCTTTACGCGAGTAATTAATTCGTGAAATCAAGATATTTATCCCACGCCATATATGAATTCTGGGCTGACGCAACTTTGAAACAGAAATTCGTATCTTTCACGATCAGATGCGATCAATATTAAAACTGTTAAATGTTCAGAAAACTACCACGATTACATACGTTCCATAAAAAATGGGGGTTAACGAACCTTTTGACATACAATTATCGATTTTAAGGAAGTTTTTCGCGTGGGTCGGATAATGAGCGGTCCGACTCTCTCTTGTTTCATGCGTGCCCCTCGCTCACCGCGCTCACCCGCCCCCACGTTTTCGCTTATTCCCCGCCACCTTGTGCTCATACATCCTTAAAGCACCAATTAGAGGCGTTCCGGCCCCACTTGCTCACGGGATGTATTTTTCCTACTGTCCCATGATCCGGAATTGACACACACGGAACGATCACCGGCGAATTGCGATGGTTCCTTTCGAATCAGCTGCCAGGTGTGGAAACGAGTGGGGGACTTGAAACTTGGTATAAATTGTCTCAAAACAACGTAAATAAGTATGTGAAATGATTTGCGAGGGTACGCGGTCGTTAACTCCCAGATATATTTCTAATATAACCCAGATATATAGCTAAAAAAAATCTCAGGTATGTAATTTTAAATATCCGTAGTAGATAAATCTTGTATTTAATTTACACGTTGAATACAAATTTTATGCATTATACGCATTTATCGAGAATGTATACGCGATATTCTTCGCCTTAATATTTTTTTTTTTTAGAAAGCTAAAGCTTCAAGTCAGATGCGTAACTGCATCGCAGTTTTTTTAAAAGGGGCTTAAGTAAAAATAATTTTTACCCCGAGTGCAATAAAAAATATCAAAGATCAGAAAAAACTCGTTCTTTTGGGTAATTTTTCATGTATATCCTGCAATTTCTTTATATGCTCTCCCGATGAATTATCATTGTTGGTGCTGAAATAAAGGATTTTATCGAGAAAAAAATACAAAAATTCCGAAAAGGTAACAAGCTTTAACATTCATGCCGATTCATGCTGATAAAAACAGGAAGTCTTAACAAAAATCTCGTCTTATGGCGAAAAAAAATATATCGTTTTAACATTGTTATGAGCACTCATCTTTTTTTCACATGAACACGTACGCCATCGATGGGTTTAAGTATTATTTCGCTGCATTTCTTTATGGTCGAGTGATTCTCGACGCTTTTGATGGTAAATTTTCGTAAAACCTGAACGAGTATAATCTTGGCCTCGAGCATCGCATACTTTTGTCCTATACAATTCCTCGGTCCCGCGCTGAATGGCAAATACGCGTAAGGATGTCTAGTTTTCACGTTCTCCGGAAGAAATCGATCAGGATCGAAGCGCAGAGGATCCGGCCATATCGATGGATCTCGGTGCAATGCATAAATCTGGATACCCAAAATTGCACCATTGGGAACGGTGTAGTCACCTGGGAATTTGGGAAAACATAATAAAGTAAAAAAAAGGGACGAGGGTTGTTTCTAACTGAATTTCTGGCATAGAAATACAGACGAGGGATAGCTCAATGAAAAAAAAATGTACAAAGGTGCTGTACCGATTTGTATATCGTCTACCATGCTCCTGCTAATGAACGATACGCTTGGATACAGCCTGAGTACTTCCTTAATTACTCTCTCGAGATATTTGAGATTCGGCAATTGTTTCAATGTGGCCTGATCATCCGAATCCCCGAGCACTTGATCAAGCTCTTCGTGTACTTTTCTCTGAATATTCGATTCGTTTCCAAGGCAAAATAGTGCCCAACCAACCAGAGCACCGGTAGTATCATGGCCCTGACGATAAAGCATTACATGTGAGATGAAAAGGATGGACTTTTACTCGCTTCCAGAAAAACTAACTTTTCTCTTAGTTTTACTGAGGGAATGCAATGATATTTTCGTAACACGTGCACGGAAAATGGGTCTTTTTTGTTCTCATTTCGGAGTGAAAAATAAGTCTTTTTGAGCCTGGATTCATTTCGTTAATTTTTTTGTCCTAGGACAAAAATGCTGGTCAAAAATGAAAATAATTGTCCTCTAGTTCCAAGTGTCACCAAGCGAGGCAACACTCGAAACTCTCGGATAATTATTTTCATTTTTGACCAGCATTTTTATCCACGGACAAAAAAATTAACGAATTGAATCCTGACTCAAAAATAATTATTTTCTGCTCCGAAATATGACGAAAAAGAACCACTTTCCGTGCACTTGTTACAAAAAGTATAGTATGCAGCGCGGACGGATCGACAGTAATTTTTGACTCGGGTGAAGTTGGCTGAACTCGACTTCACCCTGGTCAAAAATCACTGTCGTTCAGTCCTTGCAGCATAATATACTATTTCGTGATATGAGCAGCCTTATCGGACAACAATCGGATCGACGTTACTTTGGTAGTCGGCGGTTAGATACTTTAGCATCGTTCGTCGTGATTGGGTCAAAATAAATGTCTTGCATCGAAAATTCAGTATACGTATGAGCTCACCGCAAACATGAACGTATTCGCTTGATCTCTAATTTCCTCGATCGTCAGTCGATTGTCTTCTTTTTCATTCGCTTCCAGCAGCAGGTCCAAAAAAGCTTTCTTCTTGGATTTCCCTGCAAAACATTTGATTTTCATCGATGCCTAGAATTTTTAAGCCCTAACTTATTTTCTTTAAGTGCAAGCATAACATTCGATAAGCTAACCGTTATCGTCTCTGCTCGGTCCGGTGTGTCCTAATTTTCTTTCCTGCTGTTTTCTCTCTATTACCTGAAAGATCAGACCAAGAAAATAAGCTCAATATACTGAGAGAAAGGTTTGGTAATCTGTACTACCCAACTGTGATCACGGGAAATTCGTTTGAATCAACTGACGCAGGTTTGCGATGATTATGTTGAAATAATTGAACTGGTATAGTTGTTTCGAAAGTGTATCGCATTTACCGTGACTACAGTATTTAATCGTAGTGAACTAACAAACGATTTATTCAATCATTCTTCTTTCAATTCAATTGAATGTTGAGTTAATTTATCGGTGGTCGATAATTTTATTTCAACTATTTGTTGCGTCTGATAGAAAAAAAAAAATAATTTCATTGGTTTGAGCCATCCATTAAAGTTATGTGAAACAGCAAATATCTTTCGGCAGATCGAACTGTCGGATTAATTCAAATAAATTATTTCGATGTAGGTGATCATTAAATTTTTTAAGTAGAAAAAAATAAAATGGTTACAGTGACCGAACGGTTTGGTAAAAGGAACTTATTTTTTCAATGTAGTGACTATTCAATTGTTTAAGTAGACTAGATGAAAATTATTGCATCAACGAAACGGTTTGGTAAAAGAAAATGATTGTTTCATTATGGCTGCCACGTACTGAGTAGCTAGAAAAATAAATATCACCACTTCGAATATGAATATCAGTTCTCGATCGGGTACCAAAACTTTGAAACTACATCTCGCAGGGGATGGTGAATAATATACATACGGTGCCATTTGTTTTTTAAATATATACTTTAGACAAAATGTCGGATAAAATAGAAGCGAATTCTGGCCTATATACGGTGGAGTCTAAAAAAAAAATTTATGAAAGAATTTTCCAACAAAGTTGATTTACATCAAGAAATTCACGGTTTATGATATAAAAATTAAATAAATTTTTTTTTGCCGATTTTGGAAATTATTTTTTTCAACGCCTCCATTGTCAGGCAAGAAAGAAAATATCGTGTCAAAAATTTTGGAAAAAAAGTTTAAATCAAAATATTTTTTTCGAAGCTTAGTCGGCCATATTGAACCCACTATTTTGAATTTTCAGCATATATTTTTTATATTTTTCAACCCACTTTTTATATATTTTCAACATATATTTTCTATATTTTACTTGAACATTAATTGTCTTGAAGTTAGTTTTCTTGAAGTAACGCATGAGATTGTCACGACGTGACATACAACATCATATTTATATTATGAGATTTTGATGTTTCTCCATATTCTTACCGAGCAAAAGCAACTCTCGCGCGGTCACGTTGAGTAATTCAAATCGCCACGATCCAGGATCATATTTTTGTTTTCAATGTCACTTTTTGGCATTCTGAATGGGATTAAGATACTTTCGAAGAGACGATATTGTTTTTTAGATTAGAGCGGAATGGAGTTGTTCAGACCATTTCATTAATCAAACGAGGCGAATTATATTATTATAAGTATGAATATCACGGACTGATCACTCACTTGAGTGCAGAGTGCGCTGGCTTTCTCAACAGCGGCCTTAAAGGCTTTGCCAGTGGCTGTTCTGTAGAAGATCCAATCCCACATTAACCAAGGCCGAAAAAAACGATTTATAGTGATCGAAGAAATCCTAAAAAAAATGTAGAAAAAAAAATTACAACATAGAAAATTATTAATTATTCAATCGTCGTTTAAAAATATACCCTGTTACATTTTCACAGAGGAAGGTTCGTAAAAGTTCGAAAAAAGTATAAAATAATTTTTTTTTTTTTTGGCAAAAATTTGTAAAAAGTATAAAATTGTACTGAAGTCCGGAAAAAGTATTAAATAATACGTTTCAAAAACTTTTTAAAATGACCGGATAGTGAAATGATTTTTTAAATACCAAAAAATTAAAAATCATTGAAAATTTATGTTTTGAACACAACACTACATACGGTGGGTGTTCCCTGAAGCTAAGTTTCCATGTTATCAGAATAACGAGAAACTTACGTGTTCACAGCTTTTGTGTATTCGTTCTCAACTTCTTCTTGCGCATGAATGTTGACCCCCATTGCCGTCTCTAAGAAAAAAACGTGTAATAACTTAATTGTACCTGATTTATGTAGTATGGAAGCGTTACGTAATACCGAATCTCCGGAGAGTCACGCAAGAGAACTCAAGGGAATTTATTACCGCATATGATGTCCAGTGCACATCTGACACTCAACTCAAAAATATCAAACGCTTCGTCACCGTGAATTTCCATTTTCCGTTCTATGCAATCATTCAATATTTTGGATTTTGCGATCATGACTTCAGAAAATTCTTCCAGTATGGTGAAATGAAATGCCGGATTTATGAGCTTTCGATTATGAAACCACTGTGGTCCTGAGAAGAATATTTTTGATAATACAAAAGATATGATGAAAGAAGAAAATAGCGCTGTAGTAATGATTGATTGAAAACCATTGACGATTAAAATAAAATTTTAATTAGCGACCCAAAAAAAAAAACGAATTGTTGAGATTTTTTTTCTTTGAAAAATCACGAGCAGATTTTTGCATAGAAGTTTTTTACATTGAAAAATTAACATTTAAACGACATTCAGTAATTTTTTCGCGTTCAAATATTCATAGGGAAGTCAAAGCCCGATGTCTTGGAAGCACATTTTTTGAAAATTACTTTTTTCTGCGAGCATTGTGTGTTCGAGGCAGGTTATCTAAAATTAAAAAAAAAAAAACAAATGCCACAGTATACTAGTTTATCCCATGATTGATCGATGAAATTTCTAAAATGTTCAGTTGAAATAAATGGCGAATCTTTAGAGTTGGAGTCTTGATGTTTGCGAACAAAACCGGACTTCTTTCGTACATGAAATCAAACTTACGCATCGAACAAAAATCTTCGATCAAACGTAAAATTTTTTGTACCTAAAAACAGAATCAAAGTTTTTAGAAAGATTGATGCAGTCGTTTTTGAGACCTGTTTCCGGGATACCATCAGCTATAAACTTCTTGTGAATAAATATTGTTACAGGAAAAAATTACTGAATGTTCTTAAAATGTTACTTTTTTCAAATATAAAACTTCTGTATAAATATATGCTTATAATTAAAAACAACGTCTAAAAAATTTGATTGTTTTTTTATATCTCGATTAGGTATAATTCCTTGATTGACTCAAAAGTAAGGATAAAAGGATGAAAAATATTGAAGATAAAAATTTATTAAAAGATACTTACCGGTGGACGTCAAGAGTCCTCGTCCTAACCACGTTATTAAATAATTATATACATTCGACTTTGTGATTTGCGTGTTGCTGCGCAGTATCACCTAGACGATTCAATAAACTCTTACTTCGCTGCATTTTATACTATGAAAAAAATACATCACTCGCCATTGCAGTGATATTCAACAATAAATAATAATAATAATAATAATTAAAAAAAAACATTAGCTAACAAATAGACGCAAAGAAGCCTTCCAAATCTCCTCAATTACCTCGACATGTTCCGGTTTATGAATATCCACGATTCCTGAAGTGCCCATCCACATTCGGAAAAATCCATCTTTGTATCGACGAGACAATTTTTCAGCCCAATCGAGACGATCTGCACGGAAGTACGTTTTTAGTGCGCCCATATTTGTGTCAAATTATTTATATCACTTAAATAACGATTCAACGTGTTACTAGCCTTCTTTCGGAAGATTTATCAGGTCGTACGCAATACCGACAAATGGAATTGCAAACTCGGGACCCGGTATCTTGTTAAGCCGCCGACGGAACAAGCAGAATCCGTATAATTTTTCTCCCACGACATATAAAATTATGACAACTGAGGTGATGAGTATCGACGTACTGATATCCATTTGGGAGCTTAATTTTCGCATGTAGACTATACGGTAAAGTCGAAGGATCGGCAGAATGTAGAGTAAATAACACGAAGAATGAATTGTCGTTAATTTACCTCATCAAATTTAATGCAATCATTCTGTCATATCCACGACGGAAAAAAAAAATCCGCGACAGTCAGTGCGATATTGTTATCTATCTGCGAAGTTAAAAATACTGTCTGATTTGACTTTCACACTGATGGAAATACTTGATGCGCTCTGCTTCGTAAGCGCGTCCCGACTACAATGATATTGCCAGAGCGACTCGGGTTGGATGACACCGAGATAGCTTGTATCCAGACTGGATGACCTTTCAGTTGTGCGAAACGCTCAGACAACGCTCACTATCAAACGTGTGATGTAGTTTCGAGTGAGAATTCACCAATCATAAATAATGCGTCTGAAAATGATTATATTCTTTTCCTTTTTTACTTGCCAAGAATCTATAAATTTTGTCCGCAATTATCTAGGTTTTACAAGGCTTTTTTTTAACAATATTTTTTACGGGATTTTGAAGTGGCCATCAAATAAAAAAAGTATCTATGCGAAATTTAAAATTCCAGCGTAACGAAATACCTTATGAAATGACAATTCCCGGATAATGAACCAACAGCCTCCTTCCTTCAAATTGATTCCTAGGGTTAAGGGCACGATGAACAATGAAAGACAGTCTTAAGTGCCATATCTCGTCCAAGATTTAGTCTTATTTAAAGTTTAAGTCTGAACTTTGATCTATTTTTAAGTAATTTATCGGTAACCGATTGCAATAAGTGCCGCTAGCTCTGGCAGTTCGAATGTGAATCAAGGAGTTTGTGAATTTTATATCGAATACGCTGGGACCGTGATATTTAAAGTAACAAAAGAATCTGCGGTATCAACTAATTATTTATTTTAACTTGCGGTGCAATTTCAATCAACGCAACGAAATGATTTTTTCCAGAATAATCCGGTTCTGATCTGCCCTCCACATTCTAGAGTAGCAACTCTTAGTCATGGTGGTTCATGGTTGCTCTCATGCACGAGGTCTGTCAGGATCCACATACCCCCAGATTAAGAACAGCTGGGCTGAAGGGATGGTATAGGGAAGTAAAGGAAACGCAATATCTTGGAGGCTTTTCGAGTTTAATACTAAGTAAAATGTGAATACAAATTTCGAGGTCAAGCAAAAGGGTGTATGTGTGTAATATGAAAAAATATGATGAGTTTCGTTGGAAGAGTTCGGGTATACTAGCTGAGACAAGCTCGTGCAACGAAGTAATTAAGATTCTCTCGTGGCAACTTTGTCGTCGTCGTCCCACAAGGGTTCGATGACACTGCACTTGACAGGTGGCTTCGGCAATGGTGCTGTCGGCGGTATGGTCGTAGGCAAAAATTCCCCTGGCCAAAGATGAACGGAGCCCAGATACATAAGCCCAATAAGAATTCGTCGAAGAAGAGGTACGAAATAGATTAAGCAATTCGGTCGAATCCGTGTCTTTCGAGGCCACACGAAGATCAGTCTTTGACCATCTGATGATTATAATTCAATGATGTAATCCACATTTTATGGTATTGTGAACAAATTATGCACGCTTTGTTGTGTGGTCAGCGCCTCGTTTATACACCACCGGATCCAACACAGGCTCTGCTACACTTTGTACAGAACAACTTTGCAGACATCACCGATCCTACAAGATGTAACTCTACATACTATACCAACTGGGCAAGGTTTAGCTCTGCACGTCTCAAATGTACAACATTTGATTGTGTAAAAATCGAGCTGGGCATCTCAACTCCACTGAAGACAAAACGGTTCAATAATATATGGTTCTGTACGATCAAACGCGTGTTATTGTGGTGAGTTCATGCACAGTTTGTTTTCCATTAAGTGCAAGCGGTGAACAGATAAAATGTGGAGACTTGAACCGTGTACAGTTGGATTAGGTTGGGTTGATGATTTGAAGAATTGGTCGCACAAAGTTGGCCACGTGTAGAATTTTTCGGTGTAAAGTTGCGTGCACTGAATTAAATTCTGTATAAAAAGAAGAGCCTTTGGTACCCATTGGACTGTTTATATACTAACTATTAGAGGGAGTCGGATAAATACTTTCGTATTCAAGCAGATTATCTTACATTCTTGCATAAAATCAGCCCATTATTCTTGTGAGCTTTCGTTCTATTAAATTACAATCTATCGTGGAATTGCCACTCCTAAAAGTCTTTTAATACCATCAAAATTCCATCCATACGTTCATGCGGTTTCTGGAGTCCAAGAAGTACCAAAAATGGTCCCAAGCAACGCTGCGCGACTCCGTGCAGACGAAACAACATTACCTGAATTTCTCCGTACATTTGACCACTTGACGTTGTAACGTTTGACACCGGGCGGGGCACTAAAGATTTTTCCGTCAGTTTGGCAGGGACCTTTATTTTCCGGACTTTGAGATATTTCGATCGGAATGATGCAGTCGAAGGGAAGGGATTCGGTAATTGGTTCTACTTTGATAGTCGCATCGGAAGATTCTTCCTCGGTTAACGGCAATTTGTTTTCCATTGCGGCCGGTGTGTTTTCACTCTTAAGTGTGCATGTTTGTACCATCTTTTATTTCTTTACAACTTCCCTAATGGGTAAACAAAAACAATGAATATTATGAATTAATTCTGATTGAGCTAAAGCGAAGAAATTAGAGCTGTAACTAAATTTCGGAAAATATATCTGGATGGGACCAAAGAACAATCCTGCCGATCTCTGCCATGACGTATGACAATTCAATAAAATTATTATACAATAATCCAGCAATTGAAAACTTGTGCTGTCTCTCTATTTTTTCCTTACAGTGTCACTCTACTTTTTCCTTACAGTGAGGCGGCACTCACTTACTGGGTGTACTGTGCTGGGTGAATCCAAGAAACTGTCGTGTTAATAAAAGGATTTTGGTGCTATGCTGTGTTGAAAAGATTACGAACAAAATTAGCCGATCCGATTATTTGTTCTGCATTCGCTAATAATTTTACCTACTCCCGAAAATCTCAAAGGTTTGTTACCAACAACAGGTGACCGGTCTAATGTACTGATAAACACAATTTTTTCAAGATAGATTATTATAGCAAACCATTATGGACCAGAGGATAAAATTATTTTATAGTATAATTATAGGTTTAATTATCCCTTCTGATTAATTTAGCAAAAGCTTGACATCGACGCATTGCTTTTAATTCTTCAATCGAGTGGCAGATGCCAATTATTATAAGAAAAAATATCATGGAGTCGAGGTATCTGAGATATCAAAAAAATCATTAAAGGATTAAAAATATGGGCAACTGAAAATATTTATTCAACCATACTCGAATGGGTGTCCGAAGACCCAATTTTTTTACATGCCATATACTGATCGTCGAGGAAAAAATATTATTCCGCACTCATTATTGTTCATAAATTTGACTAGAATTAATTTGTGTCATGGCTAAAATTGATGGCTAACAAATAAACAAATAATATTTTTATCTCATGTCCCGAAAAAAATGTGCTAAAAAAAACCGGGTTGAGATCGTTTACGTCTTCAGGCGAGTGTTGGAGAGTTAAAAAATATTACCTAAAATACAGTTCCTGAATCTTCAAAACAACGGTAACCTACAAAATGAGCCGTTCATCTTCTTATATCGTAATTTGGTTCATTTTCAATCAAAATAATTTTTAAAAAATAACAATAGCTCTTCTAACGTTCCCGTTAGTCATTCACTGATTGCCAAATAAAGCAGTTGTGCAACCTGATTTCGATGACGTATGAAAAATTCATGAATCCTGTCGATTTCACACTCGGCACATCGCGTGTGACTGCATAAAAAATCTGAAGGTGTGTGGGTGAAGCGAAGCCTACCGAGATTGTGATATCTCGATTTTTCTTTTTTTTTTTCCTCATCCAATCGAGATAGACGAGAGGATGTGACTACTTGATGGAGCAACTCTGTGGAGTAATCGTTGCACCGTGACGTCAGCCGCGTTACGTTTGTTCATACGAAACGTTAAAATTAAAATTCCATGTGTCACAGCCGGATTCCATCGTAGAAAAAAAAAAAATCAAGAATCTGATCGTAACAAAGTACGATTTCGTAAAACGATAATCGGCAAATACAGAGGCAAAAACAAAAATGGCAAATTTACAAAATAACGGTACGTAATACTGAATCTTGATAATTCGATTACACTAAACTGACGTTTTAACGACAACGCGAATAAAACCATTGAAATCTTACAGACTTTTTGGCACGTCAGATCGAAGCAGCTTGTTGCAAATGTAAGATACTCGTAAATATTATTATAAACCTTGGCGAATTTCGTTCTTTTAAGTAAATCTAGAGAAACGAGTTTTCAAGGTTATTTTGATGAAACGAAATTTGTTTGAATTAAATAAAAAATTTTAACACAAAAGCATACGTGAAAACGATTTTTCTTTCCATTTCCGGCTTATCGGAAGTTATATAAATATTTTTCAAAAGTGAATGTATGAAAAAAAAAATTGAATCCAACGAATTTTTTTTCATCGATGACCCTTCAGTCTCGTCGTGATCGAAGTTTTTGGTTTCATAAAAATCATAAACGAAGTAAAATTTATTAATCAAAACAGGCTCCAAGTCCGATGTAAAAACGAACAGACAATGTTCTCCTTATCTCGAGAATGCCGTTTCGAAGATTGCCGAACGACGCGAGGATCTGACGAATCGTCAACGACATTTGAGGGAAAAAATTACGGCAATGGAAAGATCGATACCCGCCCTGATGGCCTTTAATATGTATACATCAGGGCAAAAATGTGACGACGCACCGTTGTGCAAAATACGACAAATAATGAACAAGATTTCGCCGAATGCCGATCCAACGGAGAAACTCGTGGACAATCTGAAGAAAACCGTCGAGAGCCTCAACACGGAAACGGCCGAGTTGCACGTACGGCACGATTGAATTCGACATACGACGAGTTCCGGTAAAACTCGATTATCGAGATATAAAAAAAAAAAAAAAACGTAAAATTTCTTTGTCTCTGAAAATCGTTGCGAGATAAAAGTCGCCGTTCTTGATCGTGCCCCCACGTTTTCACCCTTTTATTTCTTCGAATTTTTCGATCAATCGTCAATTGACATCGTGAGTTAAGCTTTTATTTCCACCGAAATGGGGAAAAAACTAAAGTTCAGAAAATCTTATTGCTGTCTCACTTGTGATCACGCCGTTTCATAAAAATTTCTTGTTTCGCGCAAAATATTTATCATCGGAGACTGATCGAGCAATAATCAAACATTTTGAGAAAGTGGTGCAGTCGCACTAATTACGTACGAAAGTTTATAAAAAAAAATCCAAAAGCTCCCGGAAGGAGAGGGATGCTCATGGAACTGTGAGCTTCAGAGCATTTGCTTGATGTAAAATAAATAAAAAAAAAAAACAACCGAAGCAAAAAATGGGAGCCATAGTTTTTGGCAATTATCCATAAAGCTAGTTTTTGTTTCGGGCATTTTTTTTTCCTTTACAAAAGAACGCACTTGATAACGAGATAATTTTGATTAAATTTAACGTTTTTGAGATTATTTTATAAAAAAGTGACTGTAATTTCACAACAATTAAGATTATGAGCCGTTGCTCAATGAGATTGAATTTTCATATTATAAATTTTACTTGCGAAAAATGGTTACATTTTTTTGTACATAATTTAAATACGTCTCAAGCCAATCAAACCATCATGGGCATCATCGGTTTTCCTTTCGAATATGTGTATTAAAGCACTGGCACTTGATTTATGCGACTGTAACGCTGAATATTCATTGACCAATGGAAATCATGATTGCTTTTTTCACAAAATGTTATCGAACAAGTCTCTTCTCCCATATTTTCAATGAAAGTCATACATTTTTTTGTTGCGACGTATGTTTAACCCGTAAAAACCACACCTCTATTGAGCATACATACATGCCACACTAGTGCGATTTGGGATTTTGCATTTTCAATGTACTATAACTCTCGTATAAATAATCTAAAACTATTCGATAACCAGTGTTTTTTGGGGTAATAGTTTCTCAGAAATCCGAAGGTCATAATTTCAAATGCGATAAATATCATTCATTCAGTGAAAATACGACAAAATCAAAACAAAAATGTTCAAAAATTCACAAAAAAGAAATTTTAGGTGGTGCAAATTTGCACTAGTGTGGCGTTTACGGGTTAATATCCATCTTCGTGTTATCGGTTAAAAAACAATTCGAAAAAGCAGATTGTTCAAATACGCTTACAACTACTATACGCACATATATATGAGTAGTTCCAACAATTCCTGATGAAATTCAAGGCGTCGCGAGGTCATCAATTCGACTGAAATGTTTCGTTCATTTTTTCTTCTTCAAAGATCCTACTTCTCTCGATCTTAACGAAATTGAAATGAAAAAGAATAATCGTTTTTTTTTTTTTTCCCCCGGGAATCCGAGGTTTTTTTGCACAGGGAGAATTGTACTCGTTTTTGGAACTTAATTTCGAACATTAATAGATTTCATGAGGTTATCGGCACTGTCGAAAAAAAAAAAAAAAAACGATTAAATTTAAGTATATACAAAATCACAGTGTGAAAAATCTAGGGGGTAAAAAAAATCTGAAAAAAAATTCCAAAAATGGTTCGTGTCATGTAAAATTTGACAAAAAGCGTTTCAGTCAAACGTCAACCCCGGCGCCTTGAGTTGTGTCGGGAATTCTTGAAATAATTCACTTATACGATCGACAATTCGGATAATCTTCGCATTTGGGCAAAGTATACATCGTTCTGTTGATCAGAAAAATTATTGCCCCCATGACAATAACAGCATTTTAATTTTATTTCAAAGACAATCGATCCCTCGAATGATCAGAAATGAGGACATTTATCTTGCACGCCGTGCGAGTCAATGTCTTGATTGTTGTTCGATGATTTTTATTTTACATCGGTTACTCGGTGTAAGTGACGTTCGTTTGACTCGTGAGTCATGAAAAAATGAGGGTGTTTTTTTTTTTTTTTGAGGGATTAATCATTGCTCCTAACAGGACAAAATAATCGCTGCGGATATTACGCTCGAGGAGTCCGCAATGGAATTGGAATCACTTGAACTGGAGAATAAAGAATTCCAGGATACTGTGCTGAGCCTCGAGAAGGAATTAAAGAGAGAGAAGACATCGAGCTTGCACTCGATACACTCGGAGGATCTCTTTTGTCTGACCAGAATTCGGCAGCTTGGCGAGGAAGAGGTCAATCTGAAAAATAGCATAAGAGAACTCGAGGAACGCGAGACAATATTCCAAGAACAAATGAATCGTATCTTGACGTCGAGAGAATTTCAAAAATCAATGCGTAACGACCGGTTCAACGAGAAAAAAATCTCATGTCCTAATACGCACAATCGAAGGAACAATTTGCCGGAGATGAAGAAAAAATTGATGCTGAAAGGCAAAGAATGCGTGAGTCAAAGAGAATAATCTTCCACACACGATTCACAGATCAAAACAATTACGTGAATCTAATTGGTATTTGTTTTTTTTTTTTGTTATTCATCGTTCGTGTATTTTTTTTCGCCAAGTCATTCTCTCATCATTACGCTGCATCATTATGATACTCGATGTGTTTGCTACGTCAGCGTAAGCAACACCGCTCACTCATTTATCATCTGACATGTCATTCCGAGCTATAACTTCCCAAGCAGAAGTCTCATCTCGCTAGAATCTGGCCTACATGGGGCTAGCCCTATCAGCCGAATTTGAGCCTGATCAGGACCATGTCCGACGTGTAACGAAGTTTCAGATCCAGCACATTTTCGGTGTCTGACCTGCGCCGTATTCGGTGTTTCCATTCAATCCGTAATAATATTAGTAATTTCACCGTGTTCGCTTCGTGCAAGGAGTTGTTAGCGCCGCTTTTGCGGCGAAATTTGTAAATGTTATTCTGCCTACGAAGGATTGACACTTGTGTGGAGAATACCGTTTCCACGGAATTTTTAAAAATTTATAATTCGTCAGCCTTAACTATATTTCATAGATGAGAAGGCTAAAAAATTCATAATATTTTGGAAGTTGGCTGTAGCAGGACAATTCGTTTTTTCTATTGAATATTTGAAGTTGAAGACCGAAAATTTCTGCTATTATAGTTATTACTATAATATTTCGTACGTCCGATTGACAGCTGATTCCTGGTTTTCTCTGGTCGAGTTGACCAGGAGCACACAAAAGTGTGATCCGGAAAATCCGGAATCAGGAAAATGTCAGGCTGACCACATCAGACTGAAGATTTTTTGAAAAAACATGATTTAGCAGCTCTTCGTCCGTGCCTCATATGAATAATGTCAGGCTAATCCATGATGTATCAAAAATGATTCTGTCCGGATTCGGGTATGATCTGATTAGCTTGATCATGCATGCCTTAGCAATACCTGATGAGGGCCAAATCCTATTTCAGGCCAGCTAGATATAATTTTTGCTCGGGTTCTTCTCAATTGTGTCTCGCAAAAGTTCTTGCTCTGTCACAAAAGGTCTAAATATTTTTTATAGAAAAAAATGTCAAACCTCTTGATTTTTATTTGCTCGTAGTGATCGAAATTGGTGGAAAGCTATCATTACTTTATTTCAAAAATTGACACATTTCAGGTCATTGGAACAGAACCTTGATTATCATTTTAGATATTAGCTCAGGAATCCTTTCCAACATCCTAATATTACACTATTATATGCTGTGATAAGGTCTATTTTAAATCCGATTATTCCATCAATACGATCAACAGTACGACTCAGTCATTAACGGTCAAACGGTCATAATTAACGTATATAAAATTTTAGAGTCACGTTAGTCTATCTCAGGAATATTGACAAATGTGCGTATACTTCTTACCTTGATCTCTTTGATTTGGCTGTAACTTTGAGTCATAAGTACCCCTATTCGCGAACCATGCAAACATTTTCACATTTTTGTTCTAACGGTCTCGTTCCATTGGCGTCTCGCACGCCAATATAATTATCGAGTTTTCAAAAGCACTAGTTTGAAATAATTTTACCCCACATGTTAAAACATTAAAAACTTTCTTAATCAAAACGTGATCCAACGCAGAAAACTCTCAACGTAAAACAAACAAAAAAAAAAAAATATTTTTGACAAAAATTCAAATATTTATGAACAACGGAGTTATTATTATTATTCAGACGAAGCGTTACAGCTGCTACATGGCCAGTCGGTGAACATATTTTTGGCAACAGGGATAGACTGAAATGAAAAAAAAGAATATTTACTTTGACTAACTACGACATTAAAACTATCGAATGACTGAATAATTTTTAGTTATTTTGAAAAATCCATAAATTAAAAAAATAATCATCCGTTATTATTATGTTCAAAGACATTTTAACGTACTGCATAACAATTATTTCAAATAAGTGATTTTCGGAGACTCGAAAATGTGCTCGGCGTCACCAAAACGAAATGGAAAAAAAAAAAAATCCAAAAATATTTATACAGTCTGTCGCTGAACTAACGACCCACACAAGAGCCAAATTAGAGAAGTCGAGATACAAACTTACGTCAGTGTTTGTTGAAATTGCACAAATACAGCAAAACTACAATAAAACGTTTTTTAAAAAATCAGCCAATCAGCGCTCCGGAGAAATGTCACGAGGAAAAGTCTGCACCCAAACGATCAGAGTCTGTCGGAACATCCGGTCGAAAAAATGTGGTGGGATTGGAATGTGCAGCGAAAGCGTCACACTCGACTCGAAGAGAAAATGGCGAAAAGGAGGTGGGTCGTACGAAATGACGATGCAAAAAAAAAAAAAAAAACCCGACTGAGTGTCCTTTGATCGCGCACTGACTCTTCCACATTTTTCCCCTTGACAGAAATCTTCGAAGCCCTGCGCCTACTCGATTCCCGCGATCACAGGGTGCTACGATAAATCGTCATGTTCAGCTGCCTCGAAAACATCAACATCCGGCAAAGTACAGTCCTGCCGGAAGGCTCCGCCACTGATCAATCCACGCACGACCAATGATGCCAAGTCATCATCTTGTTGCTCCGCTCTCACCGCAAAATCCAACGTATCAAGAGGACAAGCTTGTTCCTCTTGCTGCAAGAATTCGTCGAATCTCTTCAAGTCATCGTGCAAATTGGCCGATACCTCGACGACGAATCAGTGGAAGTGTTGCAAGGGCAAGGCCTGCTGCCAGATTTCATCGAACGCCAAAGGTTCAGCGGGTACGATTTGTAAAAAATGCCAAGGCTTGATCCCCGCAGCCTCGGACCGTCTCGCACTGCGCGAAGCTTCGCAGTGCCGTTGCTCTTGCAAGGGTAAATGTGCCAGGGGCAAGTCAGACGTGCCGTGCAATTGTTCCGAATATTTGGAATCCGTCGATGACGAAGGATACAAGCCTCCCGGTGATTCGGTGAGATTCAACGATCAGAGCAGCACGGACGAGGAGTATTGCGAGTGCTGTGACTGCGGCTGCGATGAGAGTGATCTTTCGGACTCTTGTGAATGTTAAGCGTGTATTCCTGCTGATATTAAGATCGCGAAATATCAATGGAACAGAAATTGACCGTTACAAATGACGAGGTAAGACGAGAATTTTCGAAATCTGCAGTGAGAGTGAAAAACAAAAAATTAAATAAACAGTAAAACGGCAAACTAATGGATTTCGTTACTCCACAGTATTAGCATACGAAAGGAAAGCTTTGCGTGATCGGTAGATCAAATTTTACCAAAGATGGACTGTATTTTTTGTTTGATACAATTTTAAATAAACGAAAGTCATATGTTTCAATTTTACATATTCCTTTTGCAGTCCGCTTGTATATCAGTGATCGATCAATACACACTACGACCTCGATTTAACGGCCAGTGGCGGGACCGGCTCCGCATCGCACCTTGTTAAATCGAGGTAGCGTATGCCCGCCCATGCTGTATCTGCGCATCGGCACTTCGTGCTACGGGCCTGATCGGGGAGACTTTAAGCGTCCCCCACCATCTCCCACCACGCGAAAAATCGATCGATAAGTGCGACATGGTGGGGACTGTCTATTCAATCGAGGACCATTAAATCGAGGTCCTAGTGCAATTTGTTCAGGTCGAGTTCGCGATCACGGTATCAAGTTTCAGCCTGATTCAATAAGTTCAGAGACGTGCCGGCGATTTTTCGAATACTTTAAGTTTAATAAAGTAGATAATATGAGCGTTGAAATATTTCCTGCCCATGGGCTTTTGTCTGATTTGACTTAAATTGAGATAGTGTGGCTGCGGAATGATTATCAAATGGCAGCCATAGTATATGCAAGGTAAGTAAGCGACGTAATTCCTGACCAAAGCTCACCATAGTCGGCGTCCACCCACAAATTGATAAACGCAGACAATGGCAAGATGACACTAGTCCCATCAGAGAGAGGACAGTAGATTCCTTGATTATCGCTATAAATTAACACCGCGTTAAAGTGGCACGGAGGCTTATATAAGGGTCATCCAAATTCGATGAGGATGATCCTGTTTGGATTTTCTTGTGTCGGGCTTTTCGTTGACCTTATATATATGAGGGGCATCAAATTTAAAAAAGCTTGGCTCTGTTTGGGTCTGTTTGTGTTGGACTTTTTGGCACCCCTATATAAGAAGTCCCCAAATTGAAAAGGATCATTGTTTGGGTTTGTTCGGGCGAGTCGGAGGAAACCCTCTATACGGTAAGACAGATACTTCGTGTAGCTAAAATATACTACAGGGTATAGAAAATTCAAGACCAATTTAGCAGATGTCCTTTCTCTTCTCTCATAACAGCATCTTCATTCCCTGCGAAATTGTGGCTTATGAAAATTGGCTAACCTGTTCCAGTTGTTTTCATATATTTGCTTGAGGATCAACAAAGAAAAGTACCACGATAGAGATGAAAACTTTTTTTTTTATTTCTTCACACAATTGCAGGATAAAATTCTGATTTTACTGGTATACTTGACGTTGGGTCTTGGATCATATATGGCAGAGAAGATGTAGAAGAATTCATCTGGAATGTTTTGGAGATTTTTTTTTTTCGTACTGTCGACTATTCGTTGTCACATTATTGACTCTAATCTGAAGGAGTCAGGCTATAAAGTGTGTCTGAGCTCTTCATAAAATTACCCATCGAATTATTAGTTCAAACCTTGATTCCTCCTTCATATACACGCTGGTTCGATAGCATTTGGTATCTACACTAAAAGAAAGAAAAAAAAGAAAAAGCCGCATTGTAATTCACCGATTAAGTTTCCATAGTCGTTTCCTGAGACATTATTTCGCCTTTTCGGATCTCCTTAGAACTCGACGTCCTTACCAAACGGATAGTGTTTGTGTTTTACAGAGCTGTGCAAAAAAGTATGTTCATTAGCTCGATAGAATGTGTTTTTTGAAGCAAAAGTGAAGAGAATCCTGATGTGCTTTTCGTACCTCTGCATCGCACAAATTCTACCATTGCAGTCGAACGAATGAATCTGTTGAACGTCCTCGGGCGACAGTTTGAAATTGAAGATGTCAAAATTTTCTCGAATACGATTTTTCGATACTGACTTGGGGATCACGATGTGTTCACGCTCAATCTGTCGTGGCATTCAAGGTCGTTGATCAAATTGGGTGACGTGCGAAAATATGAAAATTCGAGGAGACCTCATCGTTTTTCCTCATGATTGACAATTGCTTACCTGATAACGCAGCACCACTTGAGCCGGGGTTTTCTTGTATTTAGCGGCGATTGTTTTTATCTTACGATCTTCGAGTAGCAGAGCATCCTCGGGTTTGGCCCAAGGTCTATCCGGTGATCCAAGAGGACTGTAGGCCGTTATCGTGATTCCTCTGGACGCACAGAACTCGGATAGTTTGACCTGGGTAAGATACGGATGACACTCCACTTGATTGGTGACTGGTTTTATCTTGCAGCTAGCGAGAAGTCTGTCGATCTGTTTCGAGTTAAAGTTGCTGATGCCAATGTTCTTCGCAAGGCCTTTGTCAACGAGATCTTCCATAGCCTTCCACGTGTCGATGTAATCGACATCGGACGTTAAAACCTCACCGTTTTCGGCGACCGGAAATAATTCGTCTCCCTCTGAAAACGATAATCGAGCAGAGTTGGCTACGGTGTTTTCGAGTTGATTTTGCAATATCGTAATGTCTTCGAATTAAGTGCCACGGGTTTTTACATTCAGAATAGCAAGTAATTGATTCGACTAGCTTGAACGTAGACACGGGCTGTTGAATACATTTTTATTCAATATGCAATAACACAATGTTCATTGTACTAATCGAAAAATTCATTTGAGAGTCCAAATATTTCAGTACGGACAACGACAACTTCGTTGTGCGAATAAAACGTTTATTCAACAGCCCGATCCAGTTAGAAATATGAGAAAGCTGTAAGCCATGTGACATATAAGTGTGAGAGAGATATTTTAAATTTTTGGCCCAATCATTCTTCGAGATGATCGTTATTTAGGGAAAAAGCAAACCATGAGGAACTTCGTCTGTCAATTCTGCAGGGCTTAACACTCTGCTTTTGATCGAAATGTTCAGCATCTCCGAGAATTATTGGACCGATAATCGGTGAGGTTTTGTTGATCTTTCACGTGCTCTTAAACCAAATACTATCTTTTCCAACGTAAGCGAGGCTAGTCACTACACATAGTTGGAGCGAAATCTCATAGAGTATATGAATTTTTTACGGGAATTCCTAGCTAGGATTTTTCAATGTGAACTTTTACGGATATTTTTTATTCGATAAGTTTTGAAAATGATTTCATCATCATTCGACTAGATAAGATTCATTTTATATTGCGTACACTATTATAAACTGATAGGTGGTAAGAAAATGGTCCAACTTCGTTTCATATCCATTTTTTTTTAGGCACCAATTGGCATCGCTTCTACCGTATTTTCTAAATTTCAGATTGCAGGATAAATTTCCTTCGTATTATTTATATCTTCTTTTTGGTGTTTGATTTTTCATATCAGGAAGATGTGAGAATTATTATGATTATTTTTACCTTTAAATCCAAAGGGCCAATGCATCAGATAAAGATCAAGATAATCCAAGCAGAGGTCCTTGAGGGTGTTTCTCAGAGCAGCCTCAACGAGTGCAGGACGATGCTTGGTGTTCCAAAGTTTGCTCGTGACGAATATATCATCACGCTTGACGATACCTTCGGTGATTTTTGCGGTGATTGCAGCACCAATTTCTTTTTCATTACCGTAGACCGGTGCACAATCAATGTGTCTGTATCCAATGTCGATGGCGTCCTTCACCGCTTGTTCTACTTCACCTGATTTTGACTTGAGTACAATCAATCGATACAGTAATAATTTTTTTTCTCTCCTCGACGTCAAAATAAAATAATGCTTTTGAACAAAGGGAGTGAATGATGGTAATATCAATGAAATTTTCTAGCAATGAGATGGGGCATCGTCGTCAAGTGGCTGTGCAGAGAAAACTGAATTTACTCGATTCAAATATATTTTGTTAGTTTTTTAAAAATTGAAATACGCTTTCTTTTTTAAATACAATAAATTCATTATTCTCACAGTGTCCTGTGAGAAATGAAACAAAGAAATATCTAACACAAATGACGAGAGCTAACAATCGATATCTATAACTGTCCACAATTACTCTTTTTTTTTTACTGTCTATCGATGTTGTTTTTAAGCTGAAAAAAAATACATTCACTCGAATCGAAATGTATCATCCGCACCCGATTGTTCTCCTATCGCAACATCATGGTCTCGATTATAAACCGGTAAACATTGATATATCGCGAGAAAAAATATATGTGTGGCAGGAGATTATGATTGCTGTCCCAGGTCTGACTCTTCGGGGAAAATGGATTTCGCAAAAATTCTTCATTAACTGGTACTGGAAAACGATTAAGGGAAAGGAATGATTATTATCATACTCTTGGTTTGGAATGGCCCATTTTTCTATCGCAATGGAATGCACCCTTGTATAAAGCTCCCCCATTAATGAAGCAAAATTTTTATAAAAAATCATTTTTTACAGTTTTTCTCTGTTTGTCCAAAAAGGACTCTGGAAAAAATGCCTCTATGCGTGTGGTGTATATTGAAACGTAAAAAATTGAAATTCAGAAGAAATATGAATTTCAACGAATTTAAAAAAAAACAATTGAGTCATCGTGCCAAAATTTTTTTTAACAAATAAGTAATTTTCAGGATATATAGGGGGGATATAGAAAAAAGCTGGGAATGTTATGAACTTTGCGGGTATGTTTGCATTGAGAAAACTCACATTAGAGGAGAATACATTAAATATAAACATATATATAATTATACATAATCAAGTTTCGCATTGCTTCGGTAATGAAGTATATAAAATTTGTTAACAAAATTCCAGACAAAAAGATTCTAGGCACGCAAAAAAAAATTTTCAGAAATCGTCGAGCAAAATTTATAAATTTTCAACCAATCGCATAAACTGAAATGTGCAAAAACGATACTAAAGATGGTGTGTACTCACCACAGAGATCGGTGATTTCGATATTTGACATAAAAAGTAATACCGTCTAAATATTTTGTAAAAAATTTTTGAAATTGTTCTGTATTCTCATAGCAATAATCAAAGCTGAGTTTTAATTGTTAATCTATTTTCTATACATCCTTAACCATCGCGGAAAGAAATATAAGTGAAAACATATAACTTTTTGTCTCAGGAACATATTGAATACGGATTAAATAAATTACCATTATAAATACGTGTCATATGTATATTTAAAAATATAAAAACATAATATATTTTATAAATATAAGTTTTTATCGAAATATACATAACATTTAAAAATAAATACTATTGCATGTATAATTTCCGTGGGGATATATTATATAACAGTCATTATATTGCTGAATAGAGAATCGTGATATAATAACGACGCCTATGTAATTTGTGTTCCTATGGTCATTTGGGCAGACACGATATATGTCAAAATGATAATAAAAAAATATAAGCATATCCTAACATCTCAAGTATGATCAAAACGACTGAGTCTACAGCCAAAGCCCCCAACAAAAATAATCAGTTGATCAATCGTATGATTACTATGACAAAAATCTTATTTCTTGCTAACAATTCTTGCAGCCCATCAATTCGTCGCAAATTTGCGATTATCAATCCAAATTTCTTTACACAACTATGGTAGGGGATAGGCTATTGAATTGAAACAAATCGACAGAAAGAAATCGAGTTAACAATAAAAGCGTGAAAGTTTGAAACTTGCACATTATTGCTTTCTCATTACATACAAAGCTTTTGCTCTATGAAGAAGCCCAAATTACGAAAACCATCTCCTCATAGAGGTAACTTTGTAATGAGGAAGCAATGGGCAAGTTATCAATTTTCACGCTCGTTTAATCTATGTTAAAACCGAGACTTGACATTGAAAAGTAGTTTTGTGAGTTCGATGACGTGATAGCTCCATAGCGTAACAAAATATTCATAATCCAAGCGCGTGAGACCGTTGGAATTGAATGATGAAAGAATTTGAATTATTATTATTATTAACATACTTTCCAAGTGCCCAGACCAAGACTCGGTGAATGATTCCCATTGTAAAAGTTGACCACCTCCATTGTTGTACTTGCCGAGGAGTGAAATTAGGAAATTTACAGGAAACGAAGAAAAAAAATAGTCAAAACAGTCAGTATCGAAATGACATATACTGTCGATTGTACAGTACGATAGCAGACGTTACGGTCGTGACGCTTGATAATGCAAGACTAACGATGCCAGCGGCTCGTTCGTGCCTGGTTTGTTTAAAAAAATGCACAATCCGCTAGAATCGATAAGTAACCCCCCCGCCCTTATAAAATCCAAACGATACTATAAAGAGTCTCCCCTCCCATTCATTATTTTTTGTATTAACAAAGCCCACCGTGCCGATCGCTTATGATATGGGTACGGTGAATTAAAAATAAAAATTACGACCATTAGTCACACAGCTTTATCTGACTATCAATTAATTTTTTTTCTCCACACACCCTGAACCAACAATAGCCTCGATTCAGAGTTAATCGGCCGCGAGTCCAGGATGCCAAAGCAATAAAATCATTGATTCATGGAAACCATTTTTTTTTTTTCATTATGAAATACCTAACAGAGAGGGGAATCGATCGTATAGGTTAGCAGATATCGCTCGGTCTAATTTATCGTGACGTTTGAAATTAGGCACTGAGTTTGTTTGCGTGGGGCACATTGGGACTCATAGATTCTCATTGCGAGCGCGCAGTTCAGGCAACGGCCGCGAGGCATCGCACGCTCTTGAGATCCTTCTCGCGAGCGAACTAGCACACCCGAGCGGTATTTAATTGAGCACGACGTGTTTGTACATAATAATACATTCCCCGGGTCGTCCGATCTGCCTGATATTCCCATAGATTCTTATTAACTCCGGTCAATTTTCAATTTAAAATTTTTTTAAAGATGCTTTGGGATTAATGACTTTTGTTATGAAATTACCTCCAGCTTCGCTCGTTGGTCCAAATTTTTATTCCAAAGTTACAAAAAATTTTCAACGAATTCGTCTCTGATCACGATATTTACTTTTTTTCCTCTTTTTGCCACGACCCTGCGACTTTTTTTAAGGGAAAAGGAATTAGGAATTTTGAGGTTCACAGCCAGTTTGACATGATCCGAAATGTCCCATTCGTGTATATGAAATCTATATGGATACTCAACCGAGTCTCAATCAGCTTATGATTATTTATACAACACTATATCATGTTTTCTTCGCTTTTAGGGCCTGTAAACGAGGACTAAAGTAGTACTTTTAGTATACTAGGAGTTAAAATTTCTAGGACTTAAAAGTACTACTTTTTACTCCTCGCCTACAAACCCTAAAAGCTCGGAAAATATTGTAGTATTGTATAAAATATCGTGTGTGCCGCTGAGGTGAGACTTTTAAGGTATTTTACTGGATGGATATTAAAAGATTGCCAAAATTCTTGAAAATTGGAGGCATGATAGTTCTTGATAGAATAATAATGCATGAATTATTTCAGAATTTTTCATTAAATAATTTAGTAGTTATAAATTTATGAATTGCCTATGGGAAAACCGCTTCTGCAGACGTTAATATTTCTAAAACGAATGCAACTAAATCGCCAAAAATTCTGAAAATATTATATCAAGATTTAGGATCAAGCGGTTGATTATGCTAAGTTTCAAGTAAATCGACTGAGAGTAATTGTTGAGAAATTAATAAAAGTAATGAGGAGTATCGCCTTTTTATGAAGTGCGCTGTGTAGACGTAGCATCGTTTTTTCTCAAAAACTGTGGACACGCACCAGAGCCACGCTTTTTGAGGTTAGACTTACTGCTTATACTCACGAAGCAGCGTCAACGCGGAGAGCACAGCGTGAACAGGTCGAGCGGTGTGCTTGTGTGCTACCACCGATGAAGTAAATGTCTTTTCATAGTAAATGGAATAAATAATAACTAATGAAATGTGCTTTGTTATCCCTCTCTACATTTTGGCAAGGGAACAATGAAAATTTGGCACTTTTTGTGCTTCAACTCGAAACTCCGCTCAAACCATACGCAATAGAGTAAAATTGATAATACAGTCGAATTTGGTTATAAGCAATCCTTCGGGGCTGTAGGGAAAAAAAAAAAACGCCGAAGAGTCGTAAAATCTGGCTGCCCTACTACAGCGCATCAATGTAGCGTTCTTAATGTGTGTGAGTGCGTCGGTGAAATGCGCAATGCTGCTGGTTATAAGCAATTGGCTTGTGGTGGGGGACCGCGCTGAGCGGACTCGAAAAAAAATCGGAGGGGAAATTGCTTATAACCAAATTCGACTGTAAATCATTTTCTAGGAAATTAAATTCTCTACAAAAAAGTTCACAACGGCATGTATTTAAAGTCAATATGCTATATATTTAAAGACTTTTCACATACGCTGTCACGGAATTTTTTTTATACAAAATTTAATTCTCCAAAAAATTGTTCCTGTTCAATTTTCTCAATCTTGAATAGTTCGGACAGCGTTTGGAGTTTAAGCACGGAAAACGTGAATTTTTAATTTTTTCATGCAACACAAATATTTCAAAAACTTACAGGAGTATATTGCTATAATTTTTTATACGTTATTATGAATGCCAATTTACTATCGAATAGCGTTAAAACGAAACCTCACAGTTTTAATACTAATTCTGACCCCACCTCGGACGACTCGCACCACAAACAAACAGAGGAACATCCTTAAGGCCACGCACGATGTTTTCAGTACTCGTCTTCGCCTCGCGCGCTCGTCTACGACTCGTCCTGGACACATCGTGCTAGGCCTTAAAAGTGCCACTTTACTTCCTTGGTACACAATGTACTATTTTATGCTCAACTACCAGAGACTAGACTCTGCAACTACTGTTTCGCAGGGTTTTTTTGTTTCACATTAGAAAAAAAGCAAGCATTTTGTGATTTCATATGAATTTTATTATTTATCTACGATCGAAGATCACATGAAACATTGTTAATTGGCACATTCGATGCGTGTTTGACAAATCACAAAGTATGTGATACAATTGATAGTCATTTTTTTTTTTTTGTAATCATGACGTAGTGTTCAGAAAGGGATGTTGAATGGGTAGTACGGACTGGATTCGGCCCTGAAGAAAAAAAAAAAGAATTAAAATTAAACGGTCTTGCTTCCGAAACGAAAAACAAACGAGCGAGTGATGAGTTTGTAAGAATGAATGGAGTCAAACGTTATAAATGAAATTACCCAGTCATCGGGCAGATTCTTCCGTTGCAATCGAAGGTGTCGATGTAGGCGATGTCTTCGGGGGAGAGTTGGAAGTCGAAGATGTTAGCGTTCTCGGCGATTCGAGACTTGGTCACGGATTTTGGTATTACCACGTGGCCACGATCGAGCTTCAAACGAATGAAAAAAAAAAAATTAGATTTGATCGAATAAAAAGAAAAAAAAACGAAAAATATAATAAAATTACGTCTGTGGCATTGGATGAACTTGCCTGATAGCGCAATAGCACCTGAGCCCCAGTTTTCCCGTACTTCTTCGCGAGTTCGAGCAACTTTGCATCATCGAGAAGCTTTGGATCGTCGGGCTTTGCCCAAGGTCTGTCCGGTGAGCCAAGCGGACTGTAAGCCGTGATTACGATTTCGCGAGCTTTGCAAAATTCCGAAAGCTTCTTCTGATTCAAGTACGGATGACATTCGATCTGAAATTTCGATCGAATCAATGATTCACGTACTGACTCGGTGTATGAATATGACGTTCAGCAAGTTCAATTGTATATGTATCTTTTGTCATAAATTTGCCGATTTAAATTGCTTGGTCTCGGCGACCAGAACTCCTTAATTACGTGTTCCCGTCGATTTTTCGTGTGCATGAGATTATTGGTACGTTTGGCTTTTTCCAAAATTCAACGATCATATCAAAAGACACGTTTTGAACTAACGCTTGGGTTCTGTATACCATTGTGTAAAATTCTTATTCGTAGTGTATGCATGTTCGGACATCATTAACTCAAAAACCATTAGATCTACTTTTACAAAACCTGCGCCAACATATTCATTTAAATCTCGGGAGTGTTAGAGGATACGTATTATCATGTAGTGACTCAAAAGAGCTGAGCAATAGTGGAAAAACATGAAAATTAGCATGACACCACGACGTAGCTTCCCGTGTTTCACCCATGGGGGCATGGCGATTGGCGCGGAGAGTATCTTATAGATCTCTCTATAGATCTCGCGGAGATCTCTTTATAGATCAAGCGTGACCTTATTGTGATAGGTAACTTGGGGTTTTTTTTTTTTTGGAAAAAAACTTACATGTAGTGCTTCTACAGCCACTCAATAAAAGACGAGGATTGCAAAAATGGATAGGCACTTGGCGAGGAATATTACGGGCTTGACCGAACTTTCAAGGTAGTCCTGTCCGTTGATGTGAGGATGACTGACGAGTCGAGTTCTCGATTGATTGTGAAGCATGAATTGTTTTGCAATTGAGCGAAAATACTCGTTGCATCTTCACGCGACGTATGTCGGTATCTTGGAAACCAGAGATGAGGTTAGAAATGTAGAGGAAAGGATATATGATTAGCGTTAGGGTGCATATGTAATTTATTATATTTGCGGGTAGGAATAGCGGGTGTGATGGTGAGAAAGCTCAAGTGCCTTATAGGCACTCTATCGACGCTCCCTTTGTGAGAGAGACTCCGCAGTCAGCCACCTAGCGCGAAGTCGAAGAAGTCGACTTTAACAGGCCATTGTGGCCATTTTGTTCTAATATACAAATTTCAGTAATGTTCTACGATTTTTTTTTAACTCGCGAAAAAAAATGGTCTCAATCGCTGTAAACGCTTCGATCGTCCAAGTGCTTTCTTATTACTACAAAATTATTATAAAAAATCACGAATTACGAAGGTCCGCAATCGGTGAACGTATGGCGTGAATTTATATCGCAACATCGATAATTTGATTCAATTTAAAACAAATTTATCACCGATTACTGTTACTAATTATTAAAATTCATGAAATTTAATAAAGTATTTTTTTTTCTTTCGTTGAAATTACGAAAATTTACGCACCTGATTTGCGACAGGCTTGATGGTCGAGTTTTTCAGCAATCTCTCGATTTGTTCGGAATTGAAATTGCTCACACCGATATTCTTCGTGAGGCCTTTCTTCAGGACGGCCTCCATGCCTTTCCAGGTGTCAAGATAATCGGTGTTGCTCAGCAGGGGACTATCGTCCGGATTTTTTGGAAACAGATCATCGCCCTCCTTGTATGCTATTGGCCAATGAATGAGATAGAGATCGAGATACTGGGTACCGAGATTTTTTAAGGTTTGCTCGATTGCGTGCTGAACGAGATCGGCCTTGTGATATGTGTTCCAGAGTTTGCTCGTTATGAAGAGATCTTCGCGTTTCACGACACCTTCGGAAATTTTTGCTTTCAACGCCTCGCCGACCTCCTTCTCATTGCCATAAACATGAGCGCAATCGATGTGACGATAACCAATGTCAATCGCGTCCTTTACCGCTTGAGTCACTTCACCGGGCTTCGACTATACAGAAAACATCGAGACGGTACAAATTTTCTAACTTTACGCTGTGACATAATTATTAACAAATAATAATAATTATTATAATTGTAATAATAATAGATATTGATGATAATGACACTAATTACTTATTATTATCATATTTTTTAAAATTATATGATGAGTGTCTAGGCGTAAGCGAAAAACGATGTGTGCTTTGGCGTTACTATAAGTTTCAGGTTAAAGTAACGCTTTTGCATTACTTTGTTTACACATGTAGTCTGCAGATTATCTTCGCAATAAATTTCAAGGTTCATTGACTGACCGGTTTCGCAGATACATCTTCAAACAATCTATCAGTGAAAATTAAAACGATACATTTTTTTTTTCACGAACAAATCCAATTTTTGAAATTTATTTATATACAAACAATTATCGCAAATTTATGGGAAAAATTGTGTGTAATAAAAAAAGATCAGATATTATAATTTATGAAATTCAGTTAAAATTAAAAAAAAATCAGCTGTATATGATAATCTTAATTAAGATATTACTATACGGTAAGCTCGATACCGCGTAATTATGCTTACATTTTTTTTATCGTAATTTGTATAACGATTACACCTTTCTGCAAATTTGTAACCACGGCTGACGCTAAGATGTTGCCACGGTTAATCTCCTCGCGATGTACATTATAGTGTGCGCTTAACGATATAGGGATGGGCGTGTGTGAGTGAACTGTACCAGTCCAAAAGTTGGAGCTGAATTGTTCAACGCTCACGTATAAAAAATTATTTTTCTCGTTCTTAAATAAAATATCAGTCACTTTAAATAATCATATATGCATCAATAAATAATTTTGAATCGTTTGAGACTCTAAAACTGAATTTATTTTAGAATTGTAACAATTCAAATATAGAGCGAGTGTGTCGACTTTTGGAACTTTTTGGTCCGTAGTAATACCTTAAGGACGCACGTACAAAGCCACAGAAAGATGGAATACATTTTTTTTTTCTTCATTTTTTTTGTTCTCTCGACTGCGTTATATTTATCATTCTAGTATTCTTAAGTGCCTCGCGATGAATCAGCGATTTTATCGAACGATAGAAGTCATCTGCGAACAGAAACTATCACTGTCTGCGAGGTCACTCGTGGAATTTACAAGAAACTGTTATCGCATTGAAATTGAAGGATCATTCAGACGCGTTAGCTTCAAGCTTCTCACAGAAAAGAATATCTCGTCTCGAAAGTTCCACGAATAAAATAAAAATGAAAACCACGTGTGTCAAAGCGCACGCTCTAAACGGTAACATAAATAATGATGAGAAACGAGATATGAGAATAGTACAGGTAACGGACAGATTGAAATTATGAGACGCTGTAAAATTTCATTGTATTTATCATACATTATTGTGAGCGGGAAAGTCGACGAGATTCATGGCTCACATATCGATCTGTGTATATTACAACGTGTACGCTCGGCAAATGAACAAAGAGGTAAATTGAACCGTTCGAAAATAATTGTAAAAAAATTTGGCTCGATATCACTAAATTAACAAAAGTCAGGGAGTTAACAGAAATTTTTTACCATTCGAACCCCTGAGGGGATTCTCATAAAATTCAGTACCAAACATCCTTGTCCCCTAACCAATCGTGGAAAAAAAAAACTAAGCCCGATATCTCGAAATATGTGCAAGTTATAAAGTGACCACTGACATTTTTTGGGAATTTCAAAATGCCATAGAATTTGTAATTTTTGAGAAATTTTAACAAAAAAATGCAGTAAAAGAAGAGACACATTTTAAGCACTCTAGCATGAAAATCACGAAAAAAATTTTCTCATAAAAACAAAGTTTCCTTTATAAGGACGCAAAAAATTGGCAAACAGAAAATTTATCGCAAATTCATGTATGTATTCAAAAAAATCAATAAATTCAATTCGTGTGAGTGTAAAAAGAATTTTGCTGATATTTCTTTAAACATCTTTTTTCAACAAATTCATTAACTTTTTGCTATTATTATTATCCCTGATCAATGCTTTTAAAAAAAATTGTAATAATTGACTCGCGAATTATCGAATTTCAATTTGTACTCCAAAATGAATAAACCACCGAAAATCCTCAAACTACGTGACATATATGCTCCAGACCCAATGCTCCAGGTGCTAATCAAAATGATATTCAAAAAAACGCAAATAGTTCGCGAATCATTAAATTGCATAATATATATTCAATGAAAAAAAAAATCAAACGTGAATATTTTTATTACGATTTATTTCACTTAATTTCTGAAAAATTAATAAATCACTAATTTTTTTTTTGTCGCGAGATCTGCGCTCCGAAAATCGGACAATCGGAATCCTTCATCACGTGCCATGACAATAATCATGATTTGTACATTGTTCAATTTCTATTTGTGCTCCGAAAAGAACAAATTACGAATATTTTCAATAATAAATTTACAAAAAAATACATTTTTCTATACAAATTGAATACTTCGTATACCGACCGAACAGTAAATCTAATGATTATTACGAGAAAATAAATAAATAACGCATATCTCGAAAATCGATGGAAAAAAATGAAAAAAAAAAAAAAAAAAAAAAAAACAATTCGCTTTAATCTTTACGAATCGACGTCAAAACGTGACTTTACAATTACACATTTCAACGTTATCAGAACAAATAAACGCATGAACTCGCGATTAATCGTACACATTTCTTTTTTTTTTCGCCTTATCCAACCGTCGGCAACATAACCAAACAAACGTTGTATATCAATACCTTCCATGTGCCCAAACCGAAACTGGGAATCTCGTTGCCATTGTAGAACTTGATATTCGGCACGTTGAGGGACATTCTTCAATGTTTTATTTATGCACTTGATTTCCTTTACTCACGCGCGATAAAATACCGAAAGAGAGCAAACGAGAAGCACAATGAATCGTACTTTAGGGCAGTGTAGAAGCGAGTAGCTATTGGGGGAAAAAAAAAAACAGAGCACTGGCGTTGTGAACCGCGTGTGAGAAGTTTCGTTGGCTACTAGACAGGAAACAAATGATTCACGACGTTTTTATATAAGCAAGAGCCGGCAATTTGGTGCTCTATCCAATGTATGTACAACACACACACACACGCGCGCATTCTTTCTTTCGGTCCGAGCCCAGAAAGTCTTTGAGCGCATGCGTTAGATTGCTTGAAAAGTGCGAGTGTGAATGTGGATTTGTACATCATGTCCTAATGTGTGTATCGCTGAAAATCGGAGCCCGGCCTTATAGTTACGTGAAAATATATATGATATTGATTGCCAGTGACAAAAGGTCTAAAAGTATCGACACTGTATAAATTGTAAAAAAAGTTGTTTATAGGTATGAAACAGCGTGCATTATACTTTATACCCTTTGTTTGCTATACTCTTCAATGTCAATATTTTACAACGTACCAGACCATATATAAACTTGTAAGAGTCGAAATGGCGTATGATGCAGTGTACTCGATTTTAATCGACTTAAGACACGTCCTTATTACTTTTGATAACTGACGTATGTACACGCATATACGTGTATAAGTTGCATATATCTTACAAGTATTTGTAATAATTTCATTGAGGAAATTATGAGCATGCGGTCTTACGTCCATGAATTCAGGTATAAACAAGTGTAGAGGTACATATATTCATACGTGAGAAGTATATATATGTGTATGCGCGTATACACAAATATACATACTATACTAGTTCATGGCAGTGACTGATGTTGAAGCCGCTCGTAACCGGCTAGTTAATCGCGAATAATCCAATGAGAACGATCCCCAACTGACTCTGACTGTCGTGGAAAATTACACCATCGGGTGACCCTGAAGATATCCACATCCTCGTTCGCTGCGTTCGCATCAGACAAAAATTTTAGCTTCGGCAAGCCATAACTGAGAATTCGATGAAGCGTCATTCTTAATTCGTTTTTTTAATTCTCTAGATCAGCAAAATTGTTTCATTTTTTCAATTTCCAAACTTTTAAAAAGTGCTACGTGAATAATAAATTTTTGGGACATCACAACTGCCGTGACGTTTATCGTACTGACTTAGCTTAAGGAGGTTCTGCTCGAACTTTAAAAAAGTTACAGTGATTTGAAATTTTAACGGGATGTTCGTAAAGATGTACTCCGAGTACCTGAAAAATTTTAACACGATTCACGTTCTCTTTTTTGAGATAAAAAATCGTAAAGATGCCCTCGAAATGCAAATGCTTATGACCTCAACCGTTATGACGTGAGGAATCGTTCGATATCAGGCAGTTAAAAAAATGACGGCTCCTTACAAAGTGCATGAAAGGGTAGATTTATCCATTAAAAAGATCGGGGGAAAAAAATTGACAAATTTGACCACTCCGTTTATGAATAATCGTAGATTTTATTGTCTATAACAAACGCGAAGGCATATAGGCGAAGAGAGCGAGCTCACGTGTCCTGTACCCCGAGCCGTGCGTTCCGCACCGCGGACGCAACATACGAGCAGAAACTCCTTAGGTGAATTTCCCTAGGTGAGCAATTTTTTCAATTTTTTAATCTCGCTATCTTGAGAGTTTCTTAATTCAGCGTACCACCTCAAGGATAGCGAAATTGAAAAAATGGGGAAAAAAAAAACGAAAACGAAGAGAATGACGCTTGAGCGATGTCTATATACGATTAATGTCCGATGTCTTCAGGGTCATTAAATCTATATCGCTGTCGATGCTGATTTTGCTTAGCCATGGAGGAAAATTGGCAGGACAAAAAAAAATCTATACGATAAATTACTTCATTTCAACAAATAATTACGCATTTCAATGACAAAGGGGAATCGATGCAACTAAGATTTCAGTGTTGCAGTCTAGTTGCTCATTGAAACTGCAACTAACTACGATATATATCACAACATTCTAACTTTTTTGTTGAACAGCATAGTTTTTCCGGCATTTATAAATCATTGTCGCAAGTTGTAGAAATTATGCTACTAAAACGGATCTAAATCGACAAGGCAACCGACGAACTGCAATTTTCTAAGTAAGCGCGAGATTTGGAAAACGTTTGTCGATTTTTTTTTCGATTGTCACAGAATATTTTAGTTTTCCGGTATCGTATATTAGTCCTAAATAATTGGAGATTTTTCGGAGAAAGTTTTAGTTACTTGCAGTAAAAATGTTAAAATAGACATATAGTGCAACGGAAATCCGTCAGGTGGTGCTAAGCGGATCTCTTTCGCGGAAGGGAAACACCGCTTCAAAACGGGATAAGACTGGCACAGTGATCAGCTTTCCTAATATCTTTTGATCGAGAGTGGCTCGTTGCTTCCTGCTTGAACCATATACTCGCCAATTCTAAGCAAATCCGTAAAGGATTCTACAAAATTCCAATTACTATTTTAAAATTAATTTGCGTAATAAAATGATTCAGTAGATCGTTGCAATAAATAGTAAATTGTCGTTGATTTCAAGCTTTTAAGCTGATTATTAAAATTTTTTATTTTGACCATCGATTTTCAGCCGCGTCCAGTTATAGAAAAATATGCCTACGTTTCGCAGACGATAAAGTCTGCATGATCAGTGTTATAGAAGCTTTGACATTGGACTCCGTTGTAGAGTAGTCATTATATATCCATGAATGTTGATGAGGAACATTGCACGGGCTAATCGAGTTGGTCAGCTGGCCAATCGAAAATTTAGTAAATTATTGCTGTTTGTAATAATAACTAAAAGTGTCAATGGAAAAGTCAGAAAATCTGATTTTTTTTTTGTAATTTTGCCTAAAATTGTAGGTACAATTAGTGGTTCGTCGATATTTTTTTTCGTCAATGCAATTTTTCGACTGTTTGGAGCGTTTCGAGAACTCTGAAATAAAAAATCTCATAAATTTTCTTTTAGTTTCATGCCAAATAAGCTTTCTTCGTTGGGAAGCATAAAGCTGAAACTTGAAACGAAAAGAGCGTCCTCGTAACTTCATAGAAGTTATGCTATTATGCCGAAATTGTGATAAGTTCCTCGTAGATGTGCTGTTAAAGAATGATGTCAAGTTTTGAGGAAGCAACTTCTCAAGTTTAAGTTAGGAGTTTTTTTTTTTATTTCGCAATCGATCATAGTGAACGATCGGAAAAACATATCCGTCATTGATATACAAGTTAAATGTCATTGTATCTCGTTCGAGATACACAAAACTACGGGGAGTCAGATCAAATGTTATCAATGAATGTTTCGATACGTGATTTGTAAAAAGATTGATTACGTGATGATATTTTTCCATACATATATATAGATATTATGTTATCGATAATTTAACACGGCACAATATGCATTGTACGATTTCATGATTTTTCAAGCGATGAATCGTCTCAATTACAATTTTTTAACAGTCTTATACAATTTTCGATACAGGTTATTAATTTTAATATAAATTATTTTTATTTCACGCTGAAGCAAGGGGAATCTGATAATAATAAGACAAATAATGATAAATTAGAAATGGATACACGAGCTTTGAAAAATATAATTAACCATATCAGCGAAAAAGTACAGACATTGCGATACAAAAGTCATTTTTTTTAACTCAATTATTATCGCTACGATGATAAAATCATTTATCGTGAATTGTCATTACGCCATACGAATATTTTTACAGCGATTGAGTTTCCGTTCCGTCTTGGAACGGGATAGGAAAAAAAATTGTACAACCGTATTGTATCGGACGCGTTACGACATTAATATCCAACAAAGTCCCGATATACCCGAACTCCCGAAAATCGTTTATATTTTATACGATCGTGTATCGTTTTTTTTTTTTTCTCTTAAAAAAGAAACTTTCGAGAAAAAAACCACGATACATTTGTCGTCAGGTCACGTTTGTACGACAGTAAACTTACAGAGTGTCATACGAGTGCACTTCGTTGATCGACGCATTGTCATTCTTATCAGAAATTATCTCACTCGTGATTCAATCCGTAATATCTGAGAATCGATTCGACCAAGCCTCCCATGAAATTCAAAAATATCTTCGCTAATGTATAGACGGAATATAAAACGGGCAACCACAGCCAACCGTAGCACAGTGGACAATGAAATTTTTTGCAAACGTGATTATTCGTGATATTCTTTCCAGTCCAGGACCTCGATCGTACGAACGAATCGTTCTTCGAGTACAAAAAATCTCCCGTCATATTTCGAATTACGTGCGATCCTCGTTGATTGCTCATGGAAATTATATTTTCACTCGTCCAATGTCTTCTGCGTGGCTCAGCGAGTGCGACGACACGTACTTTTCTCGGATACTCGATCGCGAATGGAAAATCGATAATCGATCGATCGTAATATTTATTTCTTATCGGACGATCGGACATTGGGATAATCGAATGTTCATCGTATCTTCCAAAAATCGTACGACTTTTCGTTCTCGTACGAAATATCATTGACTTGATGACTCGTAAAATGGTCAATCGGAGATCGTTATTTCGCAAGAATTTTCGCGTTATCTCGTCGCCGTTCGTCCATGATGAAAATATCACGCTGTTCGAGTATTTTATTTTTATCCAAGCTACGAGAAATGAATTAACGAGCTTCTTCTCGAAAAACAACAAATTTTCAAGATCTCGACGTATCGTATTCATGCACTCGAGGGTCAGTGTTTTTTCGTATCTTCGGACGTTTGGCCGATGATCGATGTTCAAAACGATGCAGCCGATTAGCGTGAAAATAAAATCCATCGCGTGAACGAGAACAATTTGTTGACTGGGCTTGAAAATATTTGAACTGTCGTCGAATAAGTTCCAGGCGTCGAGCGACGAGAGGCGTTTCTGATTTGGGAACATCGTCATTCTCGTATCGTTATTGCTTTTCTTCGAAAATTATTGTACATTTTTTTTTTTTTTTTCACTTGAACTTATCGGATCCGACGATATCATCGGCACTCGTGTATCATGACACGGTCGTATTCACGAAAATTCCAATGAATTTTTAGTCTTTTCATCTGCACTGTTTGTATTAAAATGTTGGATTGACGGGAGTCCGGGAAATCTTGACAAATGTGAATTTGTCATAAACGCGGAGACCGTGCGGTTAAGTATATGATTGCGTGACAGAAAGTTAGCATCAGCTGTTTACGCTGGAAATCAATGACAAGTTCGATGAAATTTCAATTTTTCTCAAGTGATCGTCATTTATTTATTCACACGTGGAATATTTTTTAATTTTTTTTTTTTTTTTCATTATTAGTGGTAAATTATATTCAGCGTACAATTGATCAATTTATTTATTTGACACTTGAAATTATGTATACTTTTTTCCAAGGAAAGTGTCGAATAATTTTTTCCAGTGTCGTTTCTTCGTCCGGTCGCCGTGTAGATAAGACAGGCCAAGGAACGTTTAATGCATTTGGCAATTATATATCGGGCTCGTTAATTAAGCGAGCGGGAGAGAGAATTCTCGATATATCTTTATGAGTAATATTACAGAAAAGTTTTTTCGTTTGTCTTTTTTCAATTAATTATGTGGCGAGTTGAAAAGTTGTTTTGGTAAGAACACAAAATTTAAGGCAGAATTATGAAGAAGATGAAAATCGAAACCTTCGTGCTGATTCATGCAATTTTCCAAAATTCACGAAGCCTCTCTATGAGCAAGTCGGTCTTTGAATTTTGTCATCCTTGCAGAAAAAGCTTTTGGAATGTGGACAAATTATCAGAAGTATAAAAATTTCGATTTACAACTTGTTTATGCACAACGTGAAAAGGATCACGGTACATTGAGAATCGAGCTTACTCAAAATAGCTGGATGAATTTTTCGAACAAAGTGAACTTGATAATTGTGTAGCTTAAGGGCTTTTACGAATTTCCGCGTGCTGCTATTTTTTAAACAAAAGCCTATATTTCAGTACCGACAACGATAATCAGGCGGGGAAGCCTAAACAAAATTAAGGGGCTCTTAAATTATCGCTAAAAAAACGTCAAAACCGATTAACTCGAACCAGACGAACACCACAATTTTTTTTCGTTGGATAAGAAGATATCGGTGTTTGGGATAACTTTCTGCAGTTGGCGGAGCTGATTTTTCGAATAATTCGTAATTTCAGAAGCTCTGAATCACCTCATTGGCTGGCTCCAAATTCATCATTGAACATTTTTTATTCGTTAATTTGCGACGATTATGAAACTCATTCTAAGTGTGTCTGTCGTACTCCACCTTGAGACCATGCAATGGCACCATCTCGCTTGCACTTCCAGCGTGGCAACGTGACTGTCAGATCAGCTAAAATTAAATTCCCTGCAACGTTTCGATATTGGAATAAATTCAAATGTCGAAATTATAATTTCTTACATCCGTTTCTCTTGTACGAGTAGTATAAAGTTCGTCTGCTACGGGGCTGGTTCGAGAAAAGCTTTCTTCTGCATTGGATTTCCATAACAATACAACAACGAACAAACATTGTTCAACAACAATTGTAAGATTGAAAAATCACACACACACACACACACACACACACACACACACACACACACACATCCATACGCCGGGACATTTTTTTTCCAAATATGATTTCTCGACGTGTTTCGAGACATTTTGAACACAATGGCATTAAAATCTCGAAATTTTTTTTTCGCCATGACAAAGCTTCCTCTATGAGGAATAAAATCGAAATAAATTTAAAAAAATTCGTGTATTTCAAGTTCGAGAGCTCTCTTCGTTGAAAAAAAAAAAAAATATACCCTTGTATATAAAACATTGCAGAAAATTACCGCGGGATTTGGCAAGCCTGTCTAGAGACAAAAATTTACAAGACCACCATCGAATTTTCTCCACGTAAATATAAAACGTTTGTAAGAAATTTTTTTCACGCGGTTTTATTTTTCCGGCTCATTTTACGATTGGTTTTTTTTTTTTTTTTTTTTTTCATTCAGACACCCCGTATAGAGGAAACAGTCAAATTCTTAATGCAAGCGTTTATTCAGCTCCGCCAGACTCCAGTAAGTACTAATACCAATGTGATTCACGAGTCTGGCGTTCATACATCCATATATACAATGGAAAGTACCACTAAGGGATCGAAACATTCCACGAACGAAGCGACTAATAAATATCCATCCGGGCAGTGAGACGGAGAAATTGTTCGCTATGCAAATTTCACATGAGAGAAAGAGGAGAGAGAGAGAGAGAGAGAGAGAGAGAGAGAGAGAGAGAGAGAGAGAGAGAGAGAGAGAGAGAGAGAGAGGCAGACAGTTGGCTACCCAATTTCGGTCGATTAGAGACTTTGATTGAATGAATGATGCTTGAAGGGTGGTCAGTCCTCTTCCTACGCTACAGGGCTCGAAAGTATTATAGCATGTAAGTACGTCGAAAATGAAGTATACAAATATACGCATGGACAATAAAATATCTTTTCTATAATACAATTTTTTCTATAACACGAAGGTTTGGCAATATTTGATTATTGTTTGTCAAAAAGACCAAAGCTTTTTCGTCACAATAATTTTGCGTCGTGGTTCCCTCGAGCTAAATAGGAGAGAAAGATATCCGAAACAAAATTTAGCACAGTTTTTATGTATTCACATTACGTGATAAAAGCAAAAGTGTGCAAATGCAAGTATGCAGTACGAAAAGTTTTTACATTGCTTCCTCATCATTTTCGAAGACCGAAAAAGCTCCTACCACTTAAAGAGAGGCCAAAATTTAGGCAACCGCTAATAGGGAAAGTTGTTTTTGGTCTTTAAAAATGACGAATAAGACGAAAAATGGGTAAATTTAATTCCAATGAATAATTTATTTATTACTTGTATGGAAAGAATTTTTAATAGACCTCAGACGTTCTCGGATTTTGTTTGTAAAGACTTCATTCACACAACTTCCGGTTTTTAACGTTCCGAGATAAGACATTCCTCAACAAGATGAGGTTCGTCTGAACAAGTTCGTCTTCTGTCGCAGCATATTTTTTCCTCAAATAATCAAGATTGAAATTCCGGAGCCAAAAAAACCTAAAAGTTACGACTTCATAATTGCTTCGTAGAGCATAAAATAATCAAAGCAGCCCTTTGAAATATGAATTAATTTTAAGATTGCCTCTGCCTAATCACTTTTTTAAGACGCAGAACATTGTTAATATGCTTATCCTGAATTGGGAATTTCGTATCTAAAGCTGAGTCTTTATCTGGTAGTTCCATGTTTCAAGTTGACCGTCCAATAATTCATCCTTCTGATTGCACTGGTACAACTTTTAACAATGTCCACACTTTCGCTTGAACCAAGGTCTTCTCGTAACTTACCGCTCCAACCTTAAAAACAAGGATAGGCATAAAAGCAGTCCTATGCTACTAATGAATTTGTTCACGCATGTATCGATGTTTAAAATCAAGAAACTGACAATAAATGCGCTAACATTAAAAATACGCTTTTGCGCGAGCTTTTGAAACAGGGCCAAAGTATTTCTGACATACAAATATAAGTATTGGTACATATACTGTGACGCTTTTTTTTGAGTTATCGCGTCACAGATCGTTTCGACCATCTTTTTCGGGTAACTTTGAGTAAATTAAGGTCAATCTTGGTACGTACTTAGTTTATAAGTCAGTTCTTGAATCCCACATTTGTATACCGTTTTCAGTTAGCTATGCGTCCATTTTCGTGCTATCGTACATGCTAGTATAGAGAGGATCGAGTGCGGGAATCTCGACGCTCCGACGAAGTGGTATGGTGAAAAGGGCGGTTAGGTTTCAGGTTCGTTTAAATTACGTTTACGTATGGAAGGTCGTTGGCGGATGGAATTGCGATCGCCCATGCAGCCGCCACGGATTGCCCGATCGCTGAATTATCATATGGGTTTAGTTTTAGGTTGCCCCGATTTCCCATACCCGGAGAATACGACTTGGAAGACAATCATCGCAGACGGATTAAGAGAATATTATTTTTATGATTTCTTTTATCGTCTTTCCACCAATTTACGTGAGCAACGTTTGCGTTTTTGATTAATTGAAATCGGTTGATTGCTTATAGGTTAAACTGCCAAATCGCCCGTTGACTTGCCATACTTTGAGGGATAGTTTTACCCCTTCAAACTGTTTTTTCATTGATAAGAAAAAATACGTGTCTTTTATTTTTCCACGTTCTACAACATGCATATGAGTTTCGAAAAAATCGGAAAGGGACACCAAAGTGATGTTCTTTGTGAGTAACTTGATACATCGTTGTATGGATTCAATTTTTGTGTAAGGAGCAGTAGATTTTAATACAGTTTTTTTTTATTGTGTCGAAATTTTAGGAAGTACCAAAGTATCTCGGTGCCAACTAATGGCACTTGGACGGTCACAAGTCCAGGACCGTTTCAGGCCGATCTCAGATTCGCGGGTAAACTTGGTATCAGCCGAAGCAAATATACGTTTTTTTGTTGTTGTAAATATGGGCTTTGAGGATAGTCAATGTTAAAAGTCAATTTTAGCATGTATTTAATTTATGTTGGTAAGAAAATTTTTTGCTCACACTGCATTATACAATTAATGTTATTATCCCTTTATTCGACAATTTTACAAGTGCTTTGGCTATCTCTAAAATGGTATTTTAAATGGGTAATATTGATGATCGATCGCGCTGCAAGAAAAACATATTCATAATAGAAATTTAGTACATTCAATGAAAATACGACGATAAATATGTAAAATGCAATAAAATTATCAAAAGAAAAATTAGAAACACACAAAATACGTGAAAATAAAAAAAAATCCTTGAATTGTAAGTATGAAAGTTTAAAAATAAATCATCGAAAAACTTACTCGGCAAAGGCGGCAACTCGTTTGCCCGTGCTCAATGATTGTATAATTTTCATTTCCTCATCCGTGAGATTGAAGTCAAAGATCTTAATATTTTCTTCGATACGGCTTTTGGTCACGGACTTTGGTACCGGCGCGGCTCCTTGTTGATACTGAACGATTGATAAACGATAAAACAATCTCAATGTGCGTATATAGATATAATGTCGCGATTTTCGATATTTCACGTTATAATGATTTCTTTCATTTTTATTCCTCAAAGTCAAGACACTTTTGGCGCAGAATTGATTTTGTATTTTCATGGATACAGTCACGAGGAAAAGCATGAAATATTTCAAGTTTACTTTTCACTCTTACATTCATATGGCAGACAATTTTTTTTTCGGCGCAAAGACATTTTTCAAACAAAAGCATCTTGAAGTGCCACGACACGCAATTCCGAATCAGCGATTGTTCGGTCGAAAATTCCAATGGATTGTTATGGAACTTTTTAAACTGCAGACAATCTTAATTTGTTCGTTAATGCGGTTTCACGGATTTTGTATACTTTTTCAACATTTTTATTTGTGCCGATGCATTGAATTTTCAACGCAGATCTATCGACAAAACTCGATAGTACACGACGTGATCTTCAAAATCATATTTTGCAGATATTTTAAAAATTGGCTAAATATGAAGAAAAAAAAAAAAAATGACAAAACATCGATTTCCTCATCTTTTTTTTCTCATGCCTGCATCTCCGAAGATATGAAACCAGCGGAGTTGAAAATTTGCCCTATTTATCTATACACCAAGTATATTTTACTTTGACGAACGTGAATTAAGGAAATCGTTGACATCAAATTTCGAGAGTAGCCCGTTTGTTTTGTTTGTGGATGATTCGTATTATTATTATTATTATTATTATTTCAAAATTTTACTCACCACGTAACGACACGCAACTTGTGCCGGTGTCTTTTTGTATTTTTCCGCGATTTTTAAAATCTTCGGATTATCCAGTGAGTTGCCAATCTGATAACGATTTCCGGGCCTACCAAGCGGCGAATAACCGGTGATCGTTATGTCACGTTTGGCGCAAAATTCTATCAATTTTCGTTGATCCACATTAACGTTGCACTCGATCTGATTGTTGGCAGGCTTGATCTTGGCCGAGTTGGTCAAACGTTCGATTTGCTCGGAATTAAAGTTACTGACGCCTATACTGCGCGCCAAGCCTTGACGAACGCACTCTTCCATGCCACGCCATGTTTCCAGATAATCGACATTCGAACCGATCATTTTACCGTTTGCATCGAGTGGCATAGGCTCGTCGCCGTCCTTCGATAATTTTAAGAATAATTTAGATTCGCGAGGCAATATAATTGAAATACTACATAGCTGTGTATCAAGGAGGTTAAGTGGCACTTTCAAGGCCTACCTCCGTAGTGCACACGAAACTTTGTACAATACGGACATGTTTTTCGAGCTTTTTAGGGCTTATAGACGCGGAGTTTAAAGTCCTAGGACTTAAAAGTACTCTTAAAATTTCAAGTCATCGACTTGAAATTTTATCCCCAATACGTGGGTGCAAAGATTCAATGAGATTAGGAGCCTCGATGTCGAGATATTAAATATAAAAAAAAAACATTGTTTATCCATGGTGACATGCAAATTTTCGTAACAATGCCATTTCTATAATTTTCCACGCATAGGAACAAAAAAATGCTCGTTGCATAGGGTTTTTATCCGTCTAAAAGCGAATGGCCAGATTTTTTGGAATTATGCTATCCAATAATTATTATATCTATTTATGATTGAAACATTTACGATTTTAGCCGAATATGTATATCATTGGCTTAAATTTTTATATTTCATGGTCATTGCGTGTTCAAATTTCAAATCATTCGGTTTCATAGTTTAAAAATGGCATTGATTGATAAAATTAACATAAAGTTAATGCAGCATTCACATGAACTCAATGGAGTTAATTTTAGAAGTTAATGAGTTTTAGAGATTAAAAATTTAGAGATTTAGAGATTCCTTGCAATAATAATAATAATAATAATAATAATAATAATAATAATAGCAGTATCAATATATGGATCATGAGTAAGATGACTTATTGATAGAAGTTGCTATACAATAGATACGCACTTTACAACCGAACGGCCAGTGTATCAGATAAAGATCCACGTACTGGAGTCCCAAATTTTTCAAAGATTTTTCGCACGCCGGTACGACACGCTCCTCCTTGTGAGAATTATTCCACAGCTTAAATTTGAAATATGAAAATTGCGGAGAAAAATAAAACTTTCGTATTTTGCATCGAAGGACAAACCGAATATAGAAAATTATGAATAATGTAACTTGCCTTAGTCGTGATGAAAAGTTCTTCTCGCTTCACAGTTCCATTTTCGATCTTTTCCTTTATGGCTTTGCCAATTTCTTCTTCGTTGAGATAAAAAAATGCAGTATCAATGTGACGATAACCCAGATCGATTGCGTCCTTCACGGCTTTTCCTACCTCACCTCCCTTCGACTGTATGATAACAAAAACGTCGCACATAAACATTGAAAAAGTTCCTTGAATTTTTTCAGCTTCTTTGGCCATATTGATTTTATCTCATTGCAATTTTTTTTTTTATCAATGAAAACTCATCGAGATACTTGGAGATTCTCATCTAGCATATAATCACATCTTCTTGGGACAGTCATTGTCATAGTATCTTGTTCTTTGTAATAAGAGGTGATGATATGCAAATTTCTCGACAAAAAATTTTATTCGATTAGAATTTCGGTGCTTCGCTACGTGACAAAAAAACTGAAAAAAATCAATGATTTTTTCAGATCTTTATTCTATTAGGAAGTGCTTAAAATTCTCACCAAATCGAAATTTTGGCTGGGAATTTACACGGGCAGCATCTTTTAATACAAACTAGGAAACGTTTGTCATTTATTTTATTTTATTTTTCATGCGGGCATTATTGAATTGATTAAAGTCAAGCGAAACTCAAAAATCCTCAAATATTTTTCCAAAGTGGCATACATAGAAAACTAAAACCCTGGAAAAATTCTACATTATCTGTCCTCACAATTTGTCTCTATGCACAATATATCGTTTTATAACGAAGCGTCTCGATCAAGTTTCTCAACATTTGAATGACCCGCTTAAAGTGCGACGAGTGTGCATATGGCACTGAAGTGCATGGCCGCGCGTGATTTCAGTGACGCTCATCAATGAATACGATCAGCTGGTTGGAAATTTTACGACGCGAGAAAGAGTCCGAAGAATGAAATGCGAGCTTGAATCAGAGAACGAAAAATGTAAAAAAAAAAAAATATATATTTACTCACGAGATATGTGCCGAGGCCGAACATCGGCATGCTATATCCATTCCAGAATTTCACACAAGGAACATCGTTGGGATTGGCCATTTTATTTTGCTCGTAGACTTCAACACATTCAACATTCAACGACCCCACGATACTCTCAAATAGTTTTGGCTATTCTCACGATCAGTGATCCTCATTCAACCGAATAGTGAACGTGTGCACTCAACTCACGTTCAACGTCGCAATAGTTATGTCAGCTTTGATACAAGATCTCAATATATATATATATATATATATATATATATATATATGAAAAAGAATGCAAAAAAACTATGATTCGTGATATTACGTACGATGATGCAATCCACTAGATTAAAGTAGCATATCGTCTTTTTTGCAGACGTTGATAAGTTGATAAGATATAATACGAGGAAGTATATTTATGTTTCGATCCTCATGAAGAAAATTCTGTGATATCTGGGAAAAAATTGTTTGAATCTACGTCGGATCTACGGAGATCAAATTTGGATCTACGTTTTTACATTTGCGATCAAATTTTAACTAAGCAGATCTAAATTTTGCGTATAATGGTTAGATTAACGCTCATATATGGGTTGACGCGTGTATATAACCGAACGCTTTTGCTCATTAATCTCCAATTTATCTGCTCAAATTTCAGTAGATTCATTATAGATCTGAGTAGATCTAACGGAAATCTGGGTAGATCTAAAAAATAACATTTATGTTTCATAAAACTTTGTGATTGAAGTAGAGGTAATCATTTTGTTTCAACGATTGTCCATATATTCATGTATTTAAATCTCTCTGATAATTCACGAACTGCGAATTTTCCATTTCATGCTCGGATACTTTTTCCGATATAATATACGATCAGTTATAGAAAAATATATTATATTATGCAAGGAAAAAAAGTAACGATCAAGTTTTTCTTTTTTTTTGTTTGTTTTGTTTTTTACATTTGCGTTGCACAAGTTGATTTGTGACCGTCTTTTAGAATTCAGCGTGGAACGGATAGAACTGATGTATTTTGAATCTGCGAATGAAAATATGTCTTTTAAAATCACCTGCGAGAAGTCATTGGCCAACGGAAATTATATGCCAGAAAATCGGATTTGTGGATAATTACACTTTAGGGTCGCAAACACGATAACCACAATCGAGCTTGTCGATCTTAGCGATCTCATCTGATGTCAGTTTTATGTCATATATATCGATGTTTTGTTGAATACGCTCGGTCGTGATAGACTTCGGGATCGGTATAGTGCCGATGTCGATCTGCCAATCGTTGGTCAAGTAATACGGAAAATATTTTCATACAAAAGTAGGAAAAACTTTAGAAACGAATATATTGGATTCATGAAGAGACAAAAATAAAATGTTTACCAAGTATCTGAGCGCTATCTGAGCCGTAGTTTTTCCATATTTATCGGCAATTTTCTGTACAACCTGATTGTCCCCAACGTGTCGCGAATCATATCCCGGAGCACCGAGTGGACTGTACGCCATTGTCATTATATCCCTTTCATCACAAAATTCACGAAGTTTCTTCTGTCCGAGCTTCAAGTGACACTCGATCTGATTTATTACCGGTTTTATCTTCGCTATTGCGAGAACTCGATCGATTTGCTCGGCATTGAAGTTACTCAAGCCGATGCTACGCACGAGACCGAGTTTCACGCATTCTTCCATTCCCTTCCACGTTTCAACGTAATCCACATTACTTATCATTGGATTTCCCTTCTCGTCCACCGCCCAAATTCCTTTGGCGTCTGGCTGTGAAATTTTTTTTTTTTATCATACGGACAGGATATCATTGAAACGGGGTATTGCAGATAAAAGCATCGTAAAAGGTTGACATTCAGTGAGAATCTGCAAAAGGTTCCTTCAGATTCTATGAGATTTCGATATTATTTAGATTTTCCAATTTTCATGGGTCAGTTTTGGTTGAATTTTCGTAAATTCACAACTATCAAAGCCCGGAATTTGCCTCACAAATACGCTGGAGAAACAATCACGTTCAGAGTACTACGTGTGCAAAGATTTAATAAAATAAATATTAGAATTAGAAATAAAAAAATTAAAATTGTGTATGTTGTAAATTTCGAAAATTATAATACAATGCACAAGCATGATGTAACTAGTGCGATGATGTATAAACGCGCTCGCGTTTGTGGGCAGCTTTTCATCTATGAAATCACGTGACTTTTGAAGTATCGCATTTGAAATTCGCGCGCTTAGGTACACGAGCGTCGTCGGCGATCGTCGGAGATCGCCGAACTTGCGAGCCAATTGAAATGATGGAAAAGCAGTGACTGGGCGTGGCCTCGTGTATTCTTGATCTTGGAAGATTATTATTGTGTATATTATTATTAGGAACCACGGGTACGTACCGGGTAAGCGATGGGCCAGTGAATTAAATAAAGATCGATGTAATCGAGAGCAAGATTCTTCAATGATTCCTTGCAAGCTGGCACAACGTTATCATAATCGTGCGCCGTGTTCCAAAGCTGCAAGGATTAACGAGAATCGGTATGAGACAATGGCCCCTTCATTGCATTTTTATTTTAAATTAATATATGGCTGGTTTCCGTCAATTTCTGGACGGTTCCTTGCACCAAAATGCCAATTCATCCAAGATTCTCGCATCTCATTTGCGGCCATATGCAAATATTGTTCGACAAGTTCCCTTTCATCTTTATTGATTTTCGAGGAAACGAAAGACTCACATATTTCTCTATCCTTCACCGGTTCATATATCATATATCTATCTGTTAATGCAGAGTTTTACGGAATAGGATAGTCGAGAGATGCTATCAAGGGCCAATTTGTTATGCTCTTTTTCATTTATACAATATTTTTTTCCAAATCTGTTCGAATTGCAATAAAAATATTACTATAGAATTTACAAATATAACCAAAAGTTCTTTGAGTTATTAATTCATGAACATTAAAAAAATTATGGATGGCTCATAAATTTAAAACATTTATTTAATCGCAAGTATCATCATTGTAGGATAATTTTTACCTCAATTTTAGTTGGATTTTTCGAACAAAAAGTAGTGGAATAAAAAATGGCGTCTTCAAGTTATAATATCGGCATCGATTATCAATCACGCGGTTCGTGGATTTAAAAATTCATATCTAGCGAACCGTTGTTCGTAACCGGCAACCTTATAAAATCTTCATTACTTACGTGAATTTGGCTGAAGATTCGGGGGGACAAAAAATGTCGAAGATGGAAATTAATTAATTTTTATATCTATTTTTTGGAAACCAAAGACTCGATGTGTTCGGTGTATGATCGAGGATTGAGCTATGTATAAAAAATGTTGATGTGTCAGCCCTATTGTCTTAGCTTGCAGCGTGAAAATCATACTACTCGATATATTCGGAATATTTTTAATTCTTAACTTTATCCATAACGATTTTTGATTCAATGACCTTAGTGACGATGAACATGTCCTCGCGTTTGATGACACCTTCATCGATCTTTGCTCGTACACCATCGCCAACCAGTCCTTCGCTTTCGTAAATCGACGCGGTATCGATCAAGCGATAACCAGCTCCTATGGCATCTTTAACAGCGTCTCTGATGCTTCGTCTCTTATCCTGAATATAAATTACGTTTAGAGCGCATAATCGAAGGAGAGACATAACCGAAGCACGCGTGATAGGGATTACGTTTTTTTTTTTTTTTTTTTTTTTTTTTTTTTAGAGTATTGGATTTGCTCGTAAATTGACGAATCTCGGTCCTTACTTCAATTTCGTAGGTACCGAGGCCAAAACACGGTATTTTTTTGCCATTGTTGAGCGTCAATGTAGGAGCTGCCATCGTCACTGCTCTGCTCGGTTAATCACGATATACTGCGAATTATATTTAAAGCTTTCTGATAAATCTTCTATTCCAAAAGGCTCAGCTTCCCTCTCTACCAGCGACGATAGCTCATACGACTGGTCCCCACTGTACGGTTTGATCATTCAGCATATAACGAAAGTATTGCATACCGTAGTACCCTCTACCTGATAGTCAATGCATAAGCGTAAGCACGTACAGTCCCGCATGGCAACAGTGTCGCGCGAAAGTAATTTTATAAAACATTTTATTTCCAATGGAAGAATGATAAAAGCATTTTTTTTTTTCAATTGCCTAAAGCGATAAGAGCCGATGTTCCGATTCAATCGTGTGACCCCTGCAATCCGCCAACACGCAAATAAAACTTTGCTCGAGTTTTACGCGAATACGAGTTATTTTTTTTTCATCGATCTTAATTAAGCAATATTGTATTTTGATTAAATAAAAATTATACCGTACAATCGTGTTTATGAAATTCATTACATTATTCTATAATGTATCATAGAATTAAAGAATTATAAGCTGCATAATGAGAAAAAATTTAAGCTGACAAAAAATTTACGATTTACCCCATAAGAGTTTTTACATTGAGTAATTTTTCTTTGGTCCGAGTACAGTTTGTTTATATTTACTTGCAATAAGGGTTATTTATTTCTGAATGAAAAGTTTTGTATGATTGAAAGAGAATTTTTCTCGCTTGCCTGTTTAGATTTTTGAGATATCGTTTTTTAAGTTGTTGTTCTTAAGGGGAGAGTTCCACTTTTTTGGGTCGATTTTTTTTTCACTTTCATGAAGTTTATAGCCTTGAAAATATGCTATGAAATTCATAATATTGTTGGAGTTATTGAGGCTGGAAGGAGCTGGCAATCGGGTCCAAAAAAATAAGAAATAAGTTATTGTCCCGATCAAGAAATGCACGAAAAACTTTAAATATGTTTTTCTCGAAACGATCTTTTTGCAACTTGAGGCTGCGATATCTCAGCAATCAATGGACCGATTGACTTTAAATTTTGAGTTCTTATTGAGAAAATATTTCGCGTATCGTCCCTAATTTTTTAATATGAAAATTATGATTCCTAGGGAGTTTGTAAGAAAGGAAAAATTTCATATTATTCGAAATTGTGTAACTATTCCGTTATATTTTATTTTATAAATACCATTGCAGCAGGGATGATACAGGCTCGTATTCTTGGTTATAAATATGCCTGGTTTTTTTGCAGATAATTGAAACGATTGCAATTACGGCCCTACGTCATGTTAAAACTTTAATAAAAGCATTGACCTAGTTTTATTGGAATAAGCCCAACACTTATGTCGTATGAAGAAAAGGTCCTGAAAATACACCCGAAAACGCCCGAAAGTTGGAACCCTCCCCGCAATTCTTCTTTATTCGAATGTGCACTTTATGCTTTATTCGAATCATGATATGTGGCCTGTATTGTTGTATATCAAGAATATGGGTTTTTGAACGGGACTTAAGTAATATGAGTTTTTAAATGAGCTTGACTTGATTTTTTTTCGACAAAGTGAACAAGTAATTAAGCGATCTTAATGACTTGGTGTAATTATATGGTGCCGATTTTTCGTAAAAAAATTATAATTTTTCAATATGTATATGCAACTACGCGCTATTTCCAAACATTCGCGCCATCTTCCTGGCGTGACAGACGTGATATTACTTTTTTCCGTAACGGTGACCTATAAAAATCCTTTGTTCTGACTTTGTATCTATAATAATGAAAAATATAATTCAATTTCTAGAAAAAAAAAACTGCTTAGAGCTGCCTGTTTATTCAAACTTGAAATAAAAGTTGGATTAGAACAATATTCGAAATTCTAGCCAAGTGCCTGCTTTACCCGCTGGGACACACAGTTGTTCGGTCGACGCCCATTCTGAACTAGAACTACATGCATTTTAAACACAGCACGGTCTCGTCTGGTATAACGCTTGAGAAGTCTCCTATGGTAAAAATTGTTTCTAACCAAGTACTACATTGTATCAAAACTGCCGCGAAATCGTTAACTAGGAGCGTATGTGCTGCGCGCTTACTTTAGCCTGCGCAGAAGGAAAATCTCAAAAAAAAACTTGAACCTTTGCTAATTAGCTCTCGTTACATTATGATTCATGTAAATAACTGGTCCTTCATGAGAATAAAGGAAAGGACGAAAAAGGTTAGTGAATGTTCGGTAAAGGTATGAAGGAATCCGATACATTTGGATAATTGATAGCGTGTAAATAAACTAAAGTTAAGGGATGCATGCTAATTATAGGCATACCTCGGATTATTACAATTGATGAAACTTATGAGTAGATTCTGCTAACTTTATTTTCAGGTTAGTAAGCCCGACACACAACACACAATGCACACAACTCGAGAAACAATACAGAGCAATAGAGAAATGTTCGGTCTCAAGTTTGAGTCCGGGTGTATATGTTACGCTAGCTAGTGTCGGGAATCGAAACCCTTGACGATTGAACGTAATGTGAACCACGGTCGGTAACAAAAACAATAACAAAAACAACCACAACAACAACAATACAAATAAACGCATCCTGGTTTCCGTGTAGTTTTATGTTTTCTTGAAAGAAAACTGTTGTTTCCTGAACGCTGCTGATCTTTTTTTGGACTGCTCGAATTGCTCGCACTCATATGATCTCATTGCTCCGTCGGTAATTGACTACACCTTAAGCTCGGATACGACACAAAAGGCTGAAAGCCAAGCTTAGGCTCGCTGGATCGATAAAGTTTGCTTTTAATTGGAAAGAAAAGCCGAATCAATGTTTTCTTTTACATCGAGGAGTAGAAAATGGAGAACAATTGCACTTGATGGATCGAAAAAGTTTGATGTTGCTCGGCCAACGTCAGGGATGTACAGATGAGTTTGAAATAATTGTGTTGGCATCACTGGGATTACCTGTTCGATCTTCACCATTTTTGTGCTTACCTGCCGACGGTTCGTCACTGCAGCCACTAGGGTGTCTGCTGTAATTGATTAGCTTATGACAGGATATTTATACCATTCAAAGTGTAATATCGTTTTACGTTTTTTTTTTTGCTTCAATAAGTTTGACTTTCGTCGGTGTTAAACGATAAAAAATTCCGTCTCTTTTGGCTGTGCGTTGTTCGCGCGAGAACCATCCGAAACCGTATATAAACGCCCGCAACAGGTGTCAGTGTATAGCTCATTCACACATGCCGTGTATCGCGTATTGTTTGCAAACCGATAACTTATTGACAATTTACGACACCGCCGGTGACTGTGTGACCTATTTTTAGCAGCATAAGTTTTTTTTTTTTTTTAATTTCGCGGGATCGAAAAACCGTCTTTCTCGCGGGGTCTTCCAAGTATCATCATCGACCTTGTCTATATTAAAAATAGTGTCAAAGCTGATTCGTTACAATAATCAAACACCGCGGCTACTGCTTTGGGAGCTATGGATTACGATTATTTGATAAAGTTTCTTGCCCTCGGTGACTCGGGAGTTGGGAAAACGAGCTTTCTGTATCAGTACACAGATGGTAGTTTCAATTCACGTTTTATTTCTACCGTGGGAATCGATTTTCGGGAAAAGAGAGTGGTAAGAATTACGTACATAACGCGTAGTTCAGAGCTATTGTTGTAAATAAATAGGTTATCCCGTACGCTGTACCGAAGTTTCGTTATACTTCTGTTTATTTTTTAATTTTTAATTTTTTTTTAAATCAAAGGTGTATCAGACAACGAACGGAAGGAGCCAGAGGGTGCACCTGCAGCTTTGGGATACAGCTGGTCAAGAGAGGTAGAATTTATAATTATACTTAAATTTCAGGCATGTAAATCCGAGGTTGGATGGCTTAATTGTATATATATATATCATATACATTTATAATTCTAACATCTGTTCGGAAGATATTTTTTTTTAGCTTACGAGTCAATTACTAAAAATCGATATTGTCAATAAACTCATACACGCGCAGGTTCAGAAGTTTAACAACTGCATTTTATCGTGATTCCATGGGTTTCCTTCTTCTATTTGACTTGACCAATGAGCACTCGTTTCTGGAAGTCAGAAACTGGCTGGATCAGCTCAAGGTACTAAAACGAAGGATTTTCATTCTAAGTGTGGGCTCATGCAACTTTTATTACATATTCACCATTGATAATATTATAAGTGAAAGTCTCTACTTCCGTAGATAGCAAAAATTTCCTTGAAATTGCCCCGTCTTATCCCTAGCATCCTGTTTTCACGGTTGACCTCAATTTCTTATCTGTATACATACTCACTGTACCAGCACGTATTCGTAGAGAGTCACGATATTCACACAAAATACGCAACTATGCGTGTATACATTTAACCATGAAAAAAAAAAAAAAAACAAAATGACAATTGCATCAAAGATTGTGCGCGAAAGCCGTTGCCGCCGGTAAGGCAGATAGCCCGTTACGAGAGATTTGAAATTTTCGTCTCGAAAATAAAATTCACGTTCGAACTTTATGAAAATTACACACCGTGAAAGCCTTCTACTGTTTGATAAACAAAACATCGAAAGAAATAAAAAAAATAAAAAAGGTTGTCGATAATCGGAGCTACAGGAAATTCATTTTCAGCAAGTTCTTTCTTTCATCGCCAATTGTCAGTTATAATTTACTGTCTTATCGACGGTAGAGGTCAATACATGACGAATAATCGGGAAAATTCATAAAGATCGAAAAAAAAAAATAGGCTTAATTATGGCCAATCCCGATACGATAAACCCGCCGAGATATTTCACTAAATGCTCATTATATATCGGACAGACTCATGCATATTGCGAAGATCCCGACATAATACTGTGCGGGAATAAAGCCGATTTGGAGCACAGACGAGTCATTAGCGAGCATAAAGCTCGTGAGCTTGCCGAGAAGTATGGGTAAGTTTATTTTTTTCGGATAACGAATCATTCAGTGCTTTGTCCCTTGTCACAAATTTTTTTAGAGATTCGTGTTATACCGTAAAAATAAATATTTTCGCGTTTAAACCCTTGGTAAGCTTGATTGACCTATATGCTTCAAATCCGAAAACAACCGGTTGGTTCTGTGTCAAAAATCCAACGGAAACAACCAAGAAACACGATTGATCGTTGTTTCGATAAAAGTAGGCCATTCGCGTGGTTGGGAGCCGTTCGTACAATAGTTAGCTTATATATCTGCGTAGCTTTTTATCAGACCTACGTAGATCTACATTTGGTAAAATTGTAGATTGACCTACAACTCAATTAGATATGTACCAAGAACTTCCTTGGATATACTCAGATTCAAGTAAATCTACTGAGATTTGAGGACAGATAAACGGAACGGACATCTAATAAGCAAAGGTGTTCGAACGTAATATTAGGTCGACTCGAATGCAGTACGTGAATCTACTTGTAGAACTACGATTTTACAAAATTTAGATCTGCCTTGATCAAATTTGATCTAAAAGTCAACTACACCCAGATATATAAATTAGATCTACGCAGATCTGAACGATTTTTTCTCTGGCCGGTTGGTTTTGGGCTAGACTTTTGAACGAATCAACCAACCAACGCAACCGATGCAAGGTTCATCCAGTTCACCCGAGCTGCGTTCAGAAATCTTACTCGAGTTACTCGAGTATCATTTGTGTCTCTATTTATGAGCTTGATGAAGTTGTATGAAATTGCAGATGCCTGATACATGAGTATTCGTAATGCTTGCACGTTTTCAGCTTTTAAAAATTAGTACTACACATTGTGCACAACATAATCTCTCGTTTCACTTTACGTAAACTAACTATTTTAGTAGCATTTTACCATATCTTTGTTGGTATGCCCTCGAAATGATGGATCACTTCCTATCGGAATAACGATCCCAAAAGTAAAGGAGTGGGGGTGCAATTATTCCTGATGCGTAAACGGGCACGATCTGACCGGTTTACTTACGCCGGTTTTATTAAAACCGGTGTGGTTAAGCCAGGCGTTAAAGTACACCGTTCATGGTAACACCGGTGTAGTTAAAGCAGGCATTAAAGTGCGTGTAGACGGGTGTTTAGGTACCGTGTAAACGCCTGGTTTAACTACACCGGTCATAATAACACCGGAATAAGAGGCGTCGTATAATAACTCGAGTAAGATTTCTGAACGTAGCTCTGTGGTGCTGTAGGCTCAATCGAAGCTGCTCATACGAATTTTTCCTGCAATTTCTTAACGATCTACAGGAATAATAGCGTACAGTTTTTTCTTCCTCATTGTTACCGTTCGTCGGTATTTCACATTCCGTTGATTCCGTAGAGATCAACTCGAGAGAGAGAGAGAGAGAGAGAGAGAGAGAGAGAGAGAGAGAGAGAGAGAGAGAGAGGTGAGCGAGAAATGACGCTTTTGAGTGCGAGGGGGTATGATATGAAATTTTATAGCTTGGTGTATCTGGAGACAAGTGCCGCCACTGGACAAAATATTGACCGGGCAGTCGAGGTACTGCTGGATCGTGTCATGCGACGGATGGAAGCGACAGTCGATACGTCGTTGTTGCCTCATCAGAGGGTCCTCAGGTGTCACGAACAGGACACACCACCGCCGAAGAATTCATGCTACTGCTGACATTGCCATTTAACGTAGTGAGCAACGTTCAACTCCTACGTTACGCGTCAATCAAAGAAATGGGACAAAGAAAACAAAATATATATCTAGAGAAATACCATGAGAACGAAGTAGAACAGGGGGCTAAAAAAAAAAGGATAAATGTGTCATGGTTGCTTTGATGGCGTCCGGATGCTCTAGAACAGGGTCGTTTTTTCTTGAAAGATCAAATACTGCTGACACATATTGTGCAGTCCGATGTGTAATTTCATTCGTTATATTTGCACGTATACACGCGAAATTTGCTATAAGAAAAAAGTATCATTGTGATGAATATTATATTTCAACACGAGAAATTTAATATCACGTTGTACATTTTGTGAAGAGTGTCAATTCACAGGATATACCTCGTTTGCTGGCGATTAGCCGCGTATGGGAAGAGGAAAAGAAATGCTGCCATTGTCTTTTGAAGGATTCTTCACGTGTAAAATGCGAACTCTCAATGTCTTCCGTGGCCAAACCACATTTGTCGTTTAAAAGATCTGATCTATAAAATCTCATTGTTATATAATATATATAATGCTCGATAGTTTCGTTCATCGAGTCATCATTGCGCATATACATGCACGGAGAATGTGATCCGGGTATCAATATTCGACCATTTTGATGGATTTTTCACTGGGGTAATGAAAGATGATATGAAATGAAAATTTACCATCCGGTCAATTGTAATAAGTTGGGCAATCTATGTGTGAATTTATAAATTATTTATCATTATCTTTGTTACCTGAGTATTCACCGAACAAAGGGACAATCGAGTGCTAGCTCTTGAAAAGATTGCAAAAAAACTATTTTTCGATTCGAAAGAAAAAAAGAAAAATTGAACGGGGGGTTTTTTTTTGTGAAGAAAATTTATATGAGTAATATGCTGTGTGTTTCTATTCAACGCGAAAATAGATTATGATGATCAATGTGCACGAAAATCGCTCGATTATTGGCAATTTTACGAATAATGGATTTTTCTTTCATGCAGTTTTTTTTTTATTGATGTACGATTCGTGAGATTCGTCAGATTTTGAAGAGTGTTCATTTTTTTCCAAGTCTTTCTCGCCAATTTGGTGGCTTCGAGCCGGGACGGCTCCCGTAAGAGTACTCCCACTCGAACGCCTGTAAAACTCTGACCCGTCCGGCCTTTGTCTTCCTCATAATAACGGACCATACACTAGCGGGGATATGACTCGCGGTCCTAGATACTACAGAGGTTAGTGGTATCACATTGCACACCTTCTTCAGCTTCGCTCGGCTCTATATCTTTTTGAAGATTGAGAGTGTTAAGGGGATGCGTTATGACCATTTCGTATTCTGTTATGATAGGACGCTTAATCCTAATCTTTCAATTTCTCCTAAATCCTAATTTTTCAATTTCAATTTATTAAAATATTTAAAAGTTTTAATGTGATACTGATCTATTAAATTCTTAAGCCAAAATCCAAATGAGGATAGGGTTTTTCGAGAGACGGTCCCGATAAAAATAATATGATAGAAATAAGTAAATGTTTAATTGCTGATTTTAACACAGAAAACGGATTGTAAGCCGAGCGATATTGATATTTTAAAACGTTCGCATCGGAACACATGGACATTGTATCATGAATTTCGCACAGATACGCACTCAAGGCTTGTATCATACCTGTGATAAAGAGAAATTGCATTGAGAGAAATGGAATTAAAAAAAAAAATTGTTTTTCATAAAATATTTTAACTAATTACTCAGGGTCTCAGGGGTCTAACCTCATTTAGCGGTTCATCAAAATTACGCGTACAATTCAATTGCGTTTCAGTTACTATGCTATGAACAAATGGCTGTGCTTTATGAGCAATGAGTATCATTATCCAAGTTTAACAGTGAATTCAAAATGAGCTTTTATTCATTGAAATAAAACCTGTACGAAAAATCGAATTAGAAAAATTAAGCGAAATTCTGCATCGTGGGTTATTTGCACAAAACGGAGCTGTTTTTCTGTACATTGAAGATCATAAATTTCTTTAAAAATATAACATAGAGGTTCACTATAGTTCGGACTTAACTTGATGATTTTTAGAAAGAATTTGATCATGATTCGGATATACTTTTTTTTTCGCTACTTCGATCATCAATTGTTCGGCTCGCTCTTGTTTTTCATTTTTTTCCAACAACCACGAGTTTATTGCATAAAAGTTCAATCGAAATCCAGCAAAGTTCTAACCGTTCGACAACAGTCGATTGTGATGGTTGATTTGAAAGAAAATAGAAATGTCGCTATTTACCGATCATTATTGACAACAGGACTATGATAAACTGTTGCCATCACATGAATCTCGATATTCGTATCCTTTGTAGCCGTAATTGGGATTAGCGCTATGAACAATTGATATTTCGCGACAATTAATAATAGCATGCAATCATTATAAACGCACTATAAATTGTTTTAAGCACATCAGTTATGTCTTGCGATGATGATTATCGTATTGCGAACAAGCAACAGGTTTCACATTTCAGGGATTCGTACTCAAGAGTATTACGGTTATTTAATTGCCATACAAATATTTTTGATTCCTTGTACGGTAGCATAAACATAATCATATTTAGGATACATATATATATTCGCTATGGAAGTTTGAAGCACGAAAACATACTATACGATATTGTTATGTTTTGAGAGCGTTTTAACGCGCCAATATACGCCGGAAACAATCTTATACTGAACCATGCAAGGTAAGAGACCCAGTTTCGGAGGCTTCATAAAGTTATCGGACTGTACATCCATGAGATATCAATGCTTAAAGTGCCTGTAGACGTGTATTATTCGCATAAATGTATAGGTAGATGTCTTTAGAATAAAAATGATATATTATTCACGTGTAAAAATAAATTTGAAATATAATAGAAAGAAAAATACGGAACAGTTGAAATACATCGGTATCGTAATAACCTCATGCGTATGCCACAATTTCTTACCATGCATCTGCCTATCTTCTCTCCATTTTGGTATGAAAAACCATTAAATTTTATACCTTCCAGATGAATATCAAGCTTCATACAGCCCGTTACACATTCCTAAAGAGCTATAAATCATGATGCTTCGTGAAAGTAACCGCACTTCATGCAAAATTCGTGTTCAACGTCACTATAGAGCCAGTTACTCGATGGTACACTTATACGTGCCTTCAGGTTTAATGAAATTTCTCATTCTTTCAATTAATCCCTCTTTGGGAATTATCATTGCGCAACGTTTTCGAATATCCAAACTACACGTTGACACTTTTAGCCGACTGTTTTAAAGTCGATTTATTTTATCATAGATGAAAATTCGATGAGGACTTTTCATTCAGGGACATGCGCAGAAATTGGGTCTTTTGCCTTATGATCAGGTGCGCTATAGTTCTGCAGTCAATGGCCTTCCGAAATATGCAGATTAGGCGACATCAGTTCTCATGAAAATACATGCGACTGCATTTTTTTGAGCGGCCATTAAGAAAGGTTTACAGTATTGCTACTAAGAGTCGCATACAAAATCTTTTACTCTTCGTCCAAACCTCCATCTCTGGGACTTGGTTCACAATTTTTTTTTTTTTATTGTTGTTGAAAACCTAAAAGGGATGCTGTTCTTTTGTGTAGATTTTTAGTGTCAGCTGATATTTAATTATAATTAAAAAAAAAAAAAAATCATATGAATCAAAACGTTGGACACTTTTTACAAAAATGAATGAAATTAAAAAAAATTCTCTGTCGTGCATATAAATTTTTAAGGCATGTCGCAGATTGATCTGGCATTCACTTTTATTTTTGTAGATTTATTCTTTCGAAAAACATTAGAAATAAAAGAATCGAAAATACTTTAAACTCGTCTGTCAAATCAGAAAATCTTAAAACCATGTTTTGGAACATGCTGGAGTTAATTCTTTTTATCCAGCATAAAAAAAAAAATCGAAAAAATTGAAGAGAAGTCCAGCTCAGTATGGAATATGATTAAAATTTTTTTACATCTGTCGGAGGATTTTTGTAATTTTTTACGACTGTTAAAGACTGTTCAACCATTTTTTTCATGCAACATGGAAAAAAAAGTTACTAAATGGCAGCCTTAATTAAAAATACACAAAAAATCGACACGCCTCTGAGAGTCTTAACTATGAAATTAAAAAAAAAATTGTTAACCAAATGCGAGGGCTCGAAGATTGTGGATCTATCGATTCGGTCTGATATGAAACTACATATATTTACATCAAGAGACGTGGCAATGTCTGGACTCCAAGTAATTAAACAAAAGTTAAATATGCATATTTGTATATTTCCGTGTGTCATGGGCAGAATTTCATCGAAAATTACGGAACAATAATGGTTATGCCAAAAATGTTATACATTCATACATACATATTATACATAAACATGTAATATATACATATATATATATTACATGTTAAATGTTAAATGTTATACATTCATACATACATATACACATAAACATGTAATATATACATATATACATAAATTAATCAATATAACGTTTGAATTGTGAGAGTATTTATTGAATAAAAATTACTGTCCGTTCAACGTGAAAATTACAGGACTGTGTGTTTTTTTTAAATTTATTACGAATTTATTGAAATGGCGTTCTAACTTACCTTTGCGTTAAATGACAAGATGCACGTTATCCTTGATCATGCTTCTTCCCACCTCAGCTGTGCAGATTGACATACGTAAGTATATGCGAAAGGTGTGAATACGACAAATTGGTAAGGACGAAAAAAAAGAAGAGACTCATAGTAGATGTGTTATGAGCGTTTCACGAGTAAAATTTGAATGTACCGGTTAGTGGTATCTATGTAATGTAATTTTTACACGCGAGGAATAAAAATTAATATTTCACTATAATTTTTTATTTTAAAATATAATTTAAATTTTAATTAATTATAATGAATTTTATTAACTCAACCGAGTCAAGTGGAATGGTTCTTATCCGGGGGTTCAGCAATCTTAATGCTCGCCAAAAAGTCTTTTTTTTTTCGGCAAATTAAAAATTTCATAAAATCTCAACGGTTCGATCGATTCTTGTCAAATTCAATAACGCAAACGTCCTCGTTCCTTGGCCTATCTGCCCATACAGTTTCAAGCCGATAAATGAAAAATTAGTCAGAGCGAACAAGGCTACTTTTAGATCATTTCAAAATCCTCGAAAATATAAGCAAGATTCGAGGAGAACTCAAAAAACGAGGAAACCCGTACAAAAACCGTTTCATTCAACGTGGAATATACCATCTACATCCGGCACAAATTTATGCTAAGCTAGTGTGAAAAGCTGATATTCTGGCCGAATAGATTGTAGGGTCGAAAGTTACGTAGAACAGGATTACATTCTGAAATATACACGTGTTAACTTCTCACCCTTCTACGTATTCCTGACTTTTGCGATGCAATAAATTATACGTCCACCGTAATATCGCGTTAGGTCTATGATTTGTTTCCCGACGTTTAAATCACTCTTCGCAGATTTACATTAAGTTATATAAATGAACGCAAAGTTTCATTCCGCATATATACGGAGTCTTTGCCAGCGAAATATTTTTCGCAGCAGCGTATAGTTATAATTTTTCCTGCGATGCGAGTAAACGATACAAAAATCATCGTCCAATTTTGCTGAATTAAAATTTCTTTTTTCTTTCGTAAATCGAGAAGATTTCACATGAATCATATTTTCATTACAAAGCACTTGAGGCATTGTATCCGTTTGCAAATTTTATAAAGTAAAATTTTTATTTTTTCAACATATTCTCGTAAATTACTTCATATACCGGAATCGCCGATGAAGGGTAAATTAACAATTCTGCATTTTATCTTGCAAAGAGTCCGAGTAAAAACTTCAAACCCATTTTTCTGAAAACTAAGCTTCTTTTATACGATTTCGCTGATATTCACCAAGGGTTTTCTTCGGTTCAGCAATATTTCGTCATGCTAACACAGAAAAATGGGGTTTTTTTTTTAGTTAAGAAATGACATTTTTTTAAATATCGTCATTATTTTAAAATTTTTAAAATTTGAAAATTCACTATGTAAATATTGAACATTTATGTCATAGCATCCATGTGGGCTAATTTTCTTTTAACTTTTTTATAACAAGTCATGTACACGTCTTTTATAATATTTCCGAATTTCAGCTCAAAAGGTAAAAAATAATCCAGCTTCAAACAGTTCAATACACCATCAGGAAAATTTTTACATTTAAAGGAAGGAAAAAAAAATCGCGACTCGAAACGAAAATCGAATTTAAGATTGAGAGTACGTGCAGATTTTTCGAAAGCTCCATGATGCAAAGATTATATGTGTTTCGTTCTCTCGTCTTATCTCCTATGTAACCAATATTTTTATAGGAAGATATCGCGTCCTGGCAATTACCCCATATTACCACTATTGATTATCGATAGTGCATAGTTCCGGGTATAGCGTTCACGATAACGGTGAAATTTACTAAGGGTGACGTCGATATTATCGCGTATAGTTTATCACTATAATGGGGTGTTACGACTCCAATCACGATTCGAGAAACCCATTAGGTGTTGGGATCTATTCTCGAACAGGAAACTATATATCCCGATATAAATGGCTTCCGCCAATTATCACGTAGCCATTGAATTTTTCTTTCATCTTTCTCTCATCAAATTTCATTTTTAAATGCAAAAAAGTGATTTTAAAAATTTCAACCCTTGTAACTTTATAGAGTTTAGATAAAAATAATGCTCGCTATTTCCAAAAAAAAGCAACATAAACTTTCCTCCATTAATTTCGGGGTCTGCCGGAGAAAAAAAAATCACAATAACGGAAAAAAAATATTGTTGAATAAATAAAAAATATCTGGGTCAGCCAAATTCTGCGATCAGACACGTTCAAATAAGCGTCAATTAAATCAGAGTAAATTAATTTGTTCATTCGCTAAAACGAATTTGCCTTAAAAATAGCAGTCATTGAAGAAATGAAAACCTGTTTTTTTTTTTCAAATTTAAAATTTAAAGGAAAACCAAAAATTATATTTTTTAAAGATGCACTTCACTTTTTGACTCTTACGCAATGATGATTATGAATGAAGCAAAAAAAAATTAAATCACTCAGAAGCACGTTCGTTACTCGTACTCCCTTGTTATTTTTCCTGCAATGATTTCGTTGTAGAACTTTTCGCGAATCATTACACTACCAGTCACTTCTGAATTTATGATTTTTTTTATCGCGCACTAGTCGCATTAGACGTTGCCATATGAAATTTATCATAATTCAACTGACTACTAGAAATAACGTCGACGCTGCCAGAATTTCATATTTTTGGACAAACAGTTCATATTGAATTTGTTAGAAAATTATTATATATGAAAAACGTAATGTTCAGTTCGCAAAATAAATTGTAATATTTTTTTCAAGCCCACGAAAACCGACGCTATTCCTGACTGCACGTTGCACAAAATTGATAGTCAAGCTCTATTTCCTCGTCATCAATAGTCGGTAGGATGAAGCTCTGATGCTAATCAAACTTTTGAGTTATCGAAACATACCTTCACTTCCTCACACTCGGTTGGTGTGACCTGGTTTTTTACTTCAGCGTTGCCGAAAGGCGATGAGAGACTCCGATGGCGTCGTTACAGTAGGAAATATAAAAACTTGCAGAACATTCGGGGTCATTGCATCAAACTTTTTTGTTTTCTTCGTACATATTAGATTCATAGTTTAACATTTAACACCTAGAAAACTCACGAAAATCGTCTGCAAACTGAAAACTGGACGAGAACAGTCACGTGTGCTTAGGCCTGAAAGTTGCGCCAGTGGAATATTTTCGAACTGTTCTCACACCAATTTATCCACAATAAAATGTAAATTTTTTGGGATATTGCGATTTCTCTAATTTCCCATGTACGGAAACAAAAAAATGCTCATTGGATAGGGTATTTAACCGTCTAGAAGTTTTTTCTGAATTATGCAATTACAATAATTATTTCATTCATTTATTTTTTAAACTTCTGCGATTTTAGCCGAAAATGTACATTTTTGTATTAAATTTTTATATTTTCCGGCCATTAGCATCTAGATAGCGGTGGTCCAGAATTAACTTTTCAAATTTCAAATCATTTCGGTTTCATAGTTTAATGTGGCTCATCGGTGAATTAAAAAACCGTTGATACGAATGAAACTTCGGGAGAGTGTTATCTAAGATGCAATGAAAACTCTCTCAAAATTTCAGGGTATGTTGCCAGGCAAGTTATTGCGAACGAGTAATTTAAAATTACCTATTTTAACATGGATCTTATGACAGTTGATTCCATTTTCACCGGAAGTGACAATAATAACCTTTTGATAAAGACGAGAGATCTTATTCAAATTTTGAGTATTGAAAGATGAAATCGTGAACTTTCCAATGGTATTTAAAAAATTGTGTCTTAGCCAGGGATTTTCCAGATAAATTTAATCGCGAAAGTCATCGTGTGTGCAAATCTCGGATACAATATAATGTCTGTCATTGCTGCACGCGAGGAAACATATGAATATCAGCTATCGTTTTTGACTCGATCGCTCCAACAGCGTTAAGGAGGTATTATCGTTTCTCACGTGAAAATTATTTTCCAACTTAGCTACGTGAAATTTGGTAAACACGAAATTCAGAGCAAAATCCAACTTGTGGTGAAATTTCACAACGATTTACCGTTTAGAAACTGAGATATTTAATTTCAAAATCACAATTTTTGTATACTTCTAACACATGTCTTATGGCGTGAGGGGTACCAAGGTTAGGTTTTTTATTTTTTTCTGCGTGATAATTCCAACTTTCGTTGATGAAAAACGAACACATGCAACTTTGGATTACAGGTAATAAATTGATGTACTTTAAATGCAGGATTACCGATGAAATAAAAGAGAAATATCGAGTTAATCGCACTGGTTTCTGAACGCGACGGACTATACGAGCTGATTGAAAATAAATTTGGCAACGCCGCATAACCAACTCAAACTATCGCACGCATATATGTGTGTCTATATATATGTATATATATATATATATATATATAGATCGAAACTTGAAAAATAAATGCAAAAAATAAGCAGTGAAATAATTTCACCATTTGCGGTTCGATCACAAAATAAGTGAGGTTAGGTTCACATGCTTCACGCACGCACCCATACAACTCTAACACACAACACACGCATTCTTCCGCTAAGCGATGTTGCCACCTAACCTTCTTCGCCATATAACTGCTAGAATCATGCAAGTCTTTTCTTATGAAAAATTTTTTTCCTAACAATTAAAGTGTTCAAAACACAAGTATATTAGTAATAAAAAATTTAAATAATTTTTTTAGTCACTATTTAAAAATAAAAATTTAGCAGAAAATCCAAACACTATTTTGACTCTGAAGTTTCGATAATACCTCCTTAAATACTTTTGTCAGTTGAGACTTTATTTATAATATTATTTATAATAAACTATCGATAAAATATCACGAGAAACGTCATCGTAATTCATGCATTTTATTTAGACAGAGTATTTAGAAAGTAATATGATATGGTTTTATGATTTTTTTTTTCACGTCACGATTTTTGACTAGTTTTGTCACTAATGGGCCGCCAGAGTAAGAGTAAGTATAATTAAGAGTAGTATGAGTAGTAAGAGTAGTAAGAGTAAGTATATTAAGAGTAGTATATTGTCCCAAAAATCAACGTGCAATTTTGTCTTACCTTCAGCAAAATAGACCGAACATTCGACGATAAACTGAAATAGAAGCACACGTTGTTGAGTACAATAATGAGAACGCTTCTCGAGTAAAGACCATGTATAATTTATTATTCATATTGCATCAACCGCTGACTTTATACACATCGCAACATCTTGGTAGGTACGCGGATATCATAGTACGTCGATTACACAGTATTGAGAGTTCCTACGTTTGGTCCATCACCTCTATGTAAAAAGATTTGCTACAATAAAGGACCCAGGATTGACGAATCAGTTCCTTGCACGTAGTTCAAGTTTCCAAGCCTAGTTTTTTTTTGTTTTTTCATTAAAAAAAAAAAAAAAAAAAGAACTTGCATTGTCGGAACACACGACGATGCATTAATAAATTCACATTTACATTATTTACACAATGCGATCCTCCGGTGCGCACAACGCGATCGTGGTTAGAAGAAATAAAAAATTCTTCGATGGTAAGAAATTTTGTTTTGGCCTCTATAATTACAAAAAAAAAAAGAGCAATGAGAATTGAAAAAAAAATTGTTTCGACGAAAGTCCATGGAATCGAAGTTGCGAAATGGCAAAATCAGAATTTTACGGATTGTGTGCGTTTTCGATAATAATCCGTGTTCTTTCATTATCGATTATCGCAATAATAATCATAATCGTAATAATGATAAATCCTTGCACGAAATAATTGTTCAATGATAAATGTATCCCCGATCGTTTGCAAAAATTAAAACACAAGCGTCACTAACTTTCGGCCAAAAGTATATCGAGATCGGAATTCACTAATCTCGTGTCCGTCATGTCCGACGGGGTCTCGGGTGTGTCATCAGGTGACACGAGAGGTTCCCTCTGACTGACTCGAAAATCCTCCGTGACCGAAACGGACGAAGACTTTTCATCGCGAAACACGGGCGCGCCGTAAAGCCTCTCGATTTTTCTCATTTTACCGCCAATGTCCCAATTATACTTACCAACGGTCGATGAGTCGATTTTTTTTCTCACCCTGAACGTCTTCTTCCGATGTATCCTCTCGACGAATTCGAGAAAGGGCCAATCGTCTTTCGCGTCCTCGACCGTTGGACACGACCCGGCTCGAAACGTATTAGCCGTAACACCGAAGACATCATCCTCCGCCTCAACCGTATCTTTTCTCTCTTGGTTCTCATTATCATCGTCATCGTATCTTCTTGATTCTTCGTCGTGGATATCATTCTCATCGGGTTTGCGTTTCACGACTCTGCGACGACTTTCACGCTGTGTTTTATCGCGCGACAAGTCGATGCCCTTTGTCGATGACTCTCGCTTGATTTTCGATTCGTCGAAGCTATCATTATTATCCCGTATCTTCGTCACGACGACTCCCTGCCCGGACGATCGATCTCCCGTCTTGTCGCTCGTAACGAAGCGCAGGATCTTCGAGATTCTCGAATCTCCCGATAAGGATGACGGATCTCGCGTCTTTCGGGGTGATGCGAGGGTCTTCATCGTCTCCACAATGCGTCTCTTGAATCTCGCGATATTTCCAATCCGATTCGTTCGGTCGGGATCGATGATTCCAGCACCCGCGACGCTCGGATATCTCATTGTCGACGGATGCTCGGTCGTTATTGAGAGGGTCTTGAGCCGAGCGTCAGCTCGTTTGCCGAATAAACGAGTCATTATTGTCTGTAACAGATAAAGAGGGGGGGAGGGGGGCAGGGGGGATGTATGCCAGTTATGACGTGGGCAGTAAAATCGGGCAGACAGTTGATGCCATCATTTTGCATTGGAGACGAAGCACTGGAGTTTGTACAAAAATTCTAGGTTTCAAAGCGTCGTGGCTTCAAAATTTAGAATTTCAAAGAAGTTGTAAACTAACATTGAACTTCCGTTTGCAATGCCACAGTCAGTAGGATCTGGATGACTGATATACTTAGAGAATATTATTCAGATATATGCGATTAGATACGCGTGACAAGTCTAGAACTCCAAACAGTGTTCGTGGTGCTCGTACCACATCCGTACGAAGAACTTCGGAGTCCGATACTTAAAGTTCTTCAAACAGTTTTGGTCTGAACACTGCGAAAAACCAGGATGACACCCACAATGCAAAATCTGTAGTGCGTATCGAATAAAAATATTGCAATTATAGTCGGATTGAGGGCTATTTTCGAAGTAGAGAATTGAATAAAAACTAGGTTGATCGAAATTTTGGAAATTGAAGATCCAAGCACAAAAAACAATATCAGGAGCAAGCATCGGCAAAGATGTAATGACCCTGAAAATTTTTAGAACCCTGATCTATTCAAGATCGAATCAGATACGTTTTTGCATATCTCGTGATTGTAGTTTGCTGAGTTTTTTTCAGTCCATGAGCAAATATAGTTAACAGTCATAGTTGTACATTCCACTCAAATCTTCTCTTGGCAGTAAAAATTTAAGGGTGTGCTCCCATGGATTTTTTTCTCTCATTCACGAGGGCCGGGCTGTCTGTGAGAGAGAAGACACAAGCCCAACGTATGTCTCTAACGGGCAAGAACGAGACGCGAACCCAAAGTTTTCTACAATTAGTTCTGAAATATTTTTTATGTGATCCACAGAATCGGTATGGTCTAATGAACGAATAGCTTTTTTTTAAAACGACCTTGATCTGATCGTTACTTCGGTAAATTTATGACCATAAGATACCACGAAATAATGGTCCTACACGATCAACTCGAAATTTATGCTTTCGAAGGAAAGCAAGTGGTTGGTAAGGTAGCCTATGATTAGACAGAAATAAGGGTGACCTATTGAAGCGCAACGCATAAAATACTGGAAATGCTCGTTACTAATAGTCGAGAAACGAGACAATCTCTTTAAGAAATCAGTTTAAGTTTACGAGAACGCGGTGAGACCTCAACCAAAAAACTCTAAACATAAATCTTAGTCTCTCATCAGGCTGTACTTCCGTCTGGATGTCACGAACATCCCCACCCCCCCCCGGACTATTATTCCAAGCTCGCTGTTGTACGCCCCGTATTGAGATATAGGACATGGTTAATCCTATTTGCTGATTAATTCCTCACTGCTTTGTAAAAGGGAACCGCCAGGTCGGAAGTCGTCCAAGTTATAACGAGCTTTGGCACTTGGTCGTATTATAGTTTCCTAATCTTCAAAGGAGTAAAATCCTATCATTAAATGGTCTACTCTCGGGATCAGCCATTTAGGGCTTCTTCAATTTTGCGTTCACGAGCACTTTTAGCTCTATGAGTTGTCATCCACCACCCCAACTATTTTTGCTGGCACGTGTGAATATTCGTGACATCAGCACGTGGCTTCAACATAACAAAAATAAGCTATGGTGTGAGTAAAAATCGTAATTAAGCTGTTGGGTCCTCAGGATTCGGATCCTGACGGTGCGCTAATCACGATATTAAAGCGACGATTGAATGAAAATTTTGCTTTAACCGTGACGGTAACGAATCATTAAGACTCCAGTCCTAGAATCAAAGTCAACGCCTGTATCGGAAGCTTTTCATTGCAGGAAAATGTTTTTCGGTGGTGCATTTAATTCGATAAAATGACGTTCCACGGTATGTAGGAATAGCTAAACAAAAATTCAAGCAATAAATTATTCGGCTTGATAACATTCGCGTAACGGTTCGAGTAACGATTCGGTCAAGTAACGATGGCAACTATTCGGATATTATATGATCGAAATAAATAATATTTCGTCGAAAGACGTTCGGTTAATTTTTTTTTTTTTTATTAAACGACGAACTCGCTGGATGACTATTCGGTCAAATGATAGGAACTCGATCCGGTCGATATGTCAGGTTCTCCAAAAAACTTATAACACTACATAACCATGACGTTACAGTATTATTATACCGCATCATGTGAATGAGAACATTCTAGCCCATATATCAGATATAAGCATTTAACCGTCTTTCATACGAAAAAAATTGTGTAAATGTGTGTGCGTGTGTGTGTGCGCTCGCGTTTTTGTGTGTACGCTATCTGCTTTCACCATCTGGGAGTGGCCAGTATTGCCCTTAATTTAGAAATCGTCGTGAGAACGATATGTCGTGTAGCATTAAACTGATGGGCTAGATCTCAGTAACCAATCACTGATGTGTTATAGATAGAGCATGAAGACGACTTTCACTCACGATAGGTGCAAAAGGCGATATTTCCATTTTTCGAAATGATAGAGATTTTAAACAAACTATAAGGTACTATCTGTGTACTTTTTCTCATAATACATCGTTTACACCGAATAAAACGGAGCTGCACGGGTGAGGTTTGAGGAACTCTATTGAATATTAGATGGTTCTGGCGATGACATTCAGTGTCATTCGCATTATATTTTTCTAGGGAGCAAAATTATGTATACTTTGCTTGTATCCAAGATATCAAAGCAGCTTTGAGCGGCTTTCGATCTGCTTTTTAGGTCAGGTGAGTGTATTTGTGTATTTTACCGAACACGACAATCGTACGCATATCAGGCAGAGCATCCAATCGATATTACAAGGGACGATAGAAAGGCGGCGTTGTTTCGAGATTTCGGATGTCTAATATCTTCTTTGACAAATACAAGGTCACACTCGGCGCACAGAAAAAAGCACGAATAATTCGCGATCGCACTTGTAAAATTACTGTACATACCTGGAATATTATTCAATTTTGGTAATAATTGTGCTGTACTTCAGAATTTTTATCAGGATAAAGCAGCGAATATAATATTGATTTAAATATGACATAATATTGTTTATTTTGATATACCAGAGTAACCGGTAAATATTGGCAAGAATGATTCAGCAACGTTTCCTGCGTTTCCTGCGAAGAATTATTTTTTCATTCCGCTAATTTTTATCGTCAAAGTGAACGAGAAGAATTCTCGTTCTTGATATCAAGAGACATACGAATGTCAGAAATTAGTTCAATTACGCACGTCTATTTCTTTTTGTGTGTTATATATGTAACAAATTTAGGAGAAGGAAAGTCTACAAGTTATCCGTAAAGTACATGTAACTTTGAGCTCATTGGGATATATTTTGCGATATGAGATTACCAAAAAGAAAATAGAATGCCGGATAAGTGTTTCATGAATTATCGATTCATGCTCGATCACATTGCTCGTTTTTTAAATTTTCAACCCAAAATAAAGAGGATTAACGTAAGTATTTTTAATTGAATTATGCTAAAGGGAATTAAGCGATTCCTTACGCTTGCATAGTTACGTGCACGCGGATATACATGGACATATATACGTATATATACATTGTGCAAGATATATGCACATGTATATAAATATATGGAGCGTCTTTGAAGGCAATCGCGGTGGCGTTTAGCGAGGCGTCCAATTAATCCCGTTGGCTGGTCTTACCCCGGGGAAGAAACTCCGGAGGACGATTGCACGCTATGGGCGTAGAGGATGGTTGGCTCTTCGTCGTGTTGGAGGGAGCGAAGGTTAACGACGTAATTTCCCAACGAGAATATGGAAGGTGCCAGCACCTCCCGCGGGGCTAAAGCGTTAGAGAAAACGGAGATGGAACTCGATGGGAAGATAGAACTGTATAAGCATCCAGTATAGCTACAACGAATTCTCGTTTGTGAGCTCTCGAGAAATGTCGACTTTCGCGAAGGGGATGAAAAATAACGAGACCACGTTTTGTTATGCAGTACCAGGTAAAGATAAAGAGAGAGAGAGAGAGAGAGAGAGAGAGAGAGAGAGAGAGAGAGAGAGAGAGAGAGAGAGAGAGAGAGAGAGAGAGAGAGAGAGAGAGAGAGAGAGAGAGAGAGAGAGAGAGAGAGAGAGAGAGAGAGAGAGAGAGAGAGAGAGAGAGAGAGAGAGAGAGAGAGAGAGAGAGAGAGAGAGAGAGAGAGAGAGAGAGAGAGAGAGAGAGAGAGAGAGAGAGAGAGAGAGAGAGAGAGAGCACGTAGATTTACCGAAGAGACGAGACAAGAAGCGTACATCTCAAAGAGTTATTATCCAGTAGCTTTAAGCGGTTTTCTCATTAGCGAAGCAGCCTGCAATCAGCTGTGTCAGGTGCCGCGATCTCGGAATTTTCGGTAAAGTTTCGTGTGAACTACAGTGACTGTAACTCGCCACGGCTGGTCGTACAATTTGGCAACGTAGACACCCAAGTGAAAGATTCCACGAAATTAAGTTTTTGGGTGACGTCGCGCTTGCTCTTCGGGCACAGCTCGTGCAATCGAGCTCTACATCCATTGTACCGCTGAGCTAGCGGAAAATCGTTCCTCTCATCCTCCTCTCACCAATGAATCGTGAATCGCAGTCCACATGGGACAAGGCATTTAATTGAAGGAAAGTCAATCGTGGGATAACACTCGCGTTCAAGCTTATTGATGGAGCCGATGTGCAGAAATCGTAAATAATAGAAAATCTAAATTTGACCTGATTTGATCTAAGCTTAAACATAGTCACCGGGCACAATTATCACTCACTTAGTGTTTGTTATTTTGTTTTATCATGGGTTTTCCTGCTTCATGCTACTTGATCCCAGCTAACAATAATATAAACCGAATTACCCTGATATCCAATGGCCCTGGAGAGAAGTATACCTATAAGCATTATAGTTTCATTTAGAAGCCGATCTGAGGGTTTTGTAATCATTGAGGTTAATGATCGATTTGAACGCACCAATTTACTATTTTTGGTTTGATTCGTACGTTTGAACCGAACGCTTTTGCTTCGATTCAGCGCGCCAGAGTTCTATTGTCAGGAGTACTGTCGTAGGGTGACTGAACCAGTGAATGAACGCATAAGCCTTTTTTCTATTTCGATAAAGCCGTATAATTTAACTTATTACGAATTTCTTTATGAGCTAATTAGATCTTATAGAACAATGTTCACAGGATATAAAAAAAAATATTCGAAGTGCCCTGTTCGCAAGGATTTTGTAAAAAAAAAATATAATGAACGAAATTACCAATTTCCCAGTGAATGAACAAAAATTCCAATGAATGAACTCATATCTTTCCAGTGAATGAACGTACAATGGAACCAGAGATGCGTACGCATACTCGTGCGTTTTGAGGTTATGAAAAGCCTTTTCAACGCTCGTTCAATCACTGGAAATAGGTTAAAAAGCTGGACCAGTGAATAAACGGCCATATATCGCAAACAATATTGGGTTTTTGACCAATAATTCATTAATATAATTGAAGCTTAGCAATGTATAACGTTGAAAAAATTATTGCATATCTTTTAAAAAGATTTATCGAGGTGATATGGAATATTCTGGTATTCGATGCACAGTCAGATGGTTATAACAACATGGCTGTCTCTTATGAATATGCGCCCCAAGTACGAAAAAAAATCCATAGCATCGCAAATCTTTCACAGCGTCAAATAATATCACTACTAGATGTTTTCTCAGAATTTTCACTTCATTATGAATACAAAATTCTTCATAATAATAGAATCATATCTCTGTCGTTTAATTAAAATACTAAGCCTGTTCATTCACTGGTAGGTGTTCATTCACTGGTTCAGTCACCCTAGATGGATACACCGAGAAAAAAAAAAATGGAAAAATGAATAATATTTGAATTAAATATAGATTTTTTTCGAATCAAGTAGAATTCATTTGTATCAAATAAACCTCTGCTAGGCTGACCATCGAGTAATTAATTTACTTGATGGCTGGCCTATAGTAGAGTTCTATTTGATCTAAATGAATCCTATTTGATTCGAATACAATTCTCCATTTAATTTCAGTATTATCTCTTCCGTTTTTCTCAGTGTAAAAAAAAAAAAGGCTTGAGCCATTTTGTTGCGGACCTTAGTTTGCGTTGGTACAGAACTGCATTTCACTCAAGGTAGTGTGAAGCAGTATTTATGATGAAAGCTTCAACGAAATACCGCTGCGTGTCGCGTTGAAACTTTCTACTCGGTCTAATTAGCAACGCATCCCTGCATGCAATATATACGGCAAAATGTTATACAGCGTAAGTAACTCACCAGGCCGAGTAGAGCCGCCAGAATTCCCAGTGCCGCTGCGTACCAGTGATCGGCCATCCATCGTTGAAACTGAGCGAGACTCGCGTCCGACAGCAGTAGTCTTCTCAAGGTAGCCAAGGGTCCGCTAGGATCAACCTGTATTATGCAAATTTAGAACAAGAGCCGATAATCAAGCGTTTCTTGTTCACGCATCAGACTCTACTGGTTATATCGAGTTGATTCAGAACAAGGATTTGAACAATTTAAATGTGAACATCTTTATCGTCGATGAATCGAAATTTAAGTGAGTCCTTGTGGCAGGCTAGTAAGGCAAACGAAAATTTTAACTATCGCGGAGCATTATAAAACTCAATGAAGTAATCCAAAAGTTCCATCATGGGACTTGTGGGATTATTTCTTTAAGAACATTTCATGGTTTTATATTTGACTATCCTGGTGAATAATTTCATCTCGAACTAACCGCAAAATGGGTTAGACGCTTTATAATGGATGTCTTGCAAGTTTCCATTTAATTGTCGATATGCTTTTATCATTTATGAATATAATATTAGGGGACAGTAAAAATTTGGAGCAATTAGTAATCTAATTGCAAAAATGTGGTCCGATTAGTGGTCTCATTGAAAAAAAATGTGGTCCAACTGGTGGTCCCATTGAAAAAATGTGGTCCCGTGAGCTAATTTTTCCAATGGAAATCGGTTTTTTTTTAGAAAGAATTTTATAACAATTTTTACATCTTTCTCTGAGTAGGTAAATCAGAAAAATATACCATAAATTCGGTATGTTTCAGCTGAAACGCATTTTCCGTACGGCGATACGTAATACAATGAGTATGTGATTTTTGAGAGAAAGGGACAGAGAGAGAGATAGAGATACAATACCTCGCGACATCGCTGAAACACGTCGCAATAACCATTGTAATCGTTGCAGGGTGTTCCAGGCTTGGACATCATATCGGGTATTTCGTAAGGAGACGAATTCCAAGAGAATGAAGATCTGTAAGAGGATTTGGAAAATGGAGTGTAGAACGAAAGCTAGTTTATATATATATGTATATAATGTATATCTTGTCTGCTTTGCGGCAAAATCCGCTATCTGCACGTTCTTACGCGCGGTACATAATTTTCTTTTTCTACTTATACGTGCATCTATGTATATATGAATGTGTGTCCCGTTCTCTTTCTGTATCTCTGCGTGTTTCTTTCTCTCTCTCTCTCTCTCTCTCTCTCTCTCTCTCTTTCTCTCGGTTTTTCCTCACGTTCTCGGCATGCCACGTCGTAGGGCGTCGCGTCGAGGGACTCGCGAAAGTACAGTAGTATGGAAATTTAGCTAGGGAAGAATTTTCCCCGAGTGGAGAGGACATGCGTCGAGAGTGCGCCAGACAGACTGACGCCAGTGAGCGAGAGAGAAAAAGAGAGAGAGAGAGAGAGAGAGAGAGAGAGAGAGAGAGAGAGAGAGAACGACAAAAAGTGGAGGAGACAGAGAAAACGGAAAGAAGGGCTTACAGGCAAGGCTGATCCTCCCCAGGCAATTTGCAGCAGAGCTCGCAGCTCTTGGTCGGAGGATCGCTGGGTCCCGCGATGCACTGACAGGACTCCAGACCGTAAGCCAGACAAATGCTGCCTGTGCATTCCTGCAAAACGGAAGCGAAGATTTCTCCTGAGATGTTTGAATATCACCAAGCCTTTGTCTCTGTCTCACTTCAACGACGGGAAATAGTCTTCTCTTACGGATTTTAGATTTATTCTGCTCTATCTATGATGAGAATAGGAAAAAAAGGACTGATGAGGAAAGAGAGTGAAAGAAGAAAAACAAAACAAAAAAAAAACTTAAACGTAAAGAACGGAATATACACAATGAAAATGTGAAAGGATAGCCCTCGCGATAGGTATTGACGTAGAGCGATGGAGAAAGCGAAATAATTGAGAGGAGACTGTGGATCTGGAAATTCTCAGGGAAATAGCACGTCAAAGGAAAAATAATATAAAAGAAAAACAAATCAATAAGAATCATAACGAGAACGGGAAAATTCAATGGCCAGATGGCTGCTCTTTTCCTCTCTCTCTCTCTCTCTCTCTCTCTCTCTCTCTCTACAAGTAAATGGAAGAAGAAAGGTCTCATTGGTATCGATGGAGTGAGAGAGAGAGAGAGAGAGAGAGAGAGAGAGAGAGAGAGAGAGAGAGAGAGAGAGAGAGAGAGAGAGAGAGAGAGAAACCACGATAAACCTCGAATGGAAAAACCAATATATAACGATGAAACAAACCGTAGAAGGTTGATGAATGTCGAACAAAAGCCTGTATAAATGATCAGTATCAAAGTAGAAATCTAGGGACCTACAGTTGTTTTACTCCGTAGGGGTTATAGATAGTAAAATTGGTTTTATTTTAATACGATACGAGATCTTACGTTGACGCCAAAAGTGTCCGAAATTTCCTGATCGACCAGGTTTAGCTTTACAGTAGTTTTTGTTTCAAAAACTTCTTCAACGTTTCACATTTGTAGAGTTAAGCGCTATTTGTCTAAAACCCTCTTTTGACTCTCGAAACCCTGTGCCATTTACACATCGATGACGGAAAGTAGTCAATTATAAAGAACAGAAAAGAAGGTAATTTTTAATATTGCATTTACCTAAATAATAATTTGTAGATATTTATGTAAGTGTAACGTTATGATTTTTTTTTTTCTAATCAGTTCCATATAATCAACTTTTCAATCTGAAAATTGCTGCGAGGAATTTTTAATTAGACTCGTTACAGTCGTTCACAGAACAAAAAGAATGACTTTTACGGAAAAAAAAAACATGTGGACTCCCCCTTAAATAAATAAGATACAAATACAATAATCAATTTTCAATGGTTACGACGAATACACGTATAAATTACTCAAAATCTCGTAAATTATAAATTCTGTGTATTTCAATATTTAGAATTTATGTAGACGAGGAGTTACGGGACCAAGGGTGGAGCTATAAATTGAATAGCGTAGAAATAGATTAAATCATCTGCTGAAAGAGTCAAAGTAGGGTTCAGTCTTGAATTTTTGGGAGCTAGAGATTCAATGCAGGGGGTCTCTAGGTTTAGTTTCCTTCGAAGTAGGATCGTGTGAGCATTCGGGAGGGTCTGAGGTAGAGGCTAAATCTCGACTCGGGATCGAAGATGCGAAAGAAGATGATTTCGGGATGTAAACACGAGATTGGAGGGAACATATTCCCCCCGACCGTACAATATCTTCAATCCGTGACAGTGTGAATCTGCGAGTGAATTTAATATAGACGTCCTCGGAAGTTGATCTATTGCATGAAATGAACTATCGCAAGCAAACCCACGGTTATTCTCCTCTCTCCACTTGCCCTCTAACTTCCCTGATTACTTCGTCTTACTGACATGTACAAATACCTCTCTCTTTCCTGTCAATAATATACCAGCATACGTCGATGATCGATTACAAATCTGAGACTGGGTAAACAAATGGATGGAAGAGATTGAACGCTTGTTGGATGAATAATGTGCGAGACTAAGGTGATGTCTGTTCCCGGAGTGAGTGTATAAATATTTTCGTTGGTAGTCCCGACAGCGATTCTCTCGCATCGACATTATTGCTCCCGTGTACTCTCTCTATTTCGCCTTTGCCTACCCATGCACAAGACCCGATCACTAGAGGGTGGCATCATGAATAACTCTGAAACTCAGCCATATCCGATGGAGATCAACGACCCTTGTCACAGACTAAACTTTTTGTCAATGTACTTCGCCGGACACCACTCGGCACTGAAAATTCGATACGATAAGCTCGATGAAACATTAAAAAAAAAAAAAAAAAAAAGACAAGGATAAGGAGTACCGAACAATTCCGGATTATTTATGGCTCGCGACACGTTTAGCTTATTCGCGAATTTTCTTCTCCTTCCACTTCGACGATTAACTGCGTAAGTTATGTATTGAAATCGAAGAAGCTGGCCTGATGTTTTTCAGTGGACTTGCACAACGGCTACTGGCACCAATTTACGATGTTAGGAAAAATACTGATGTCGATTGCTTTTCAAATTCAATATGTATAGTTTTGGAAGGGCACTTGACGACTGAATCTGATATTTCAACTCGGTCCGTTTTTAATGTTCGTTTAATTTCATTCTTCATATCAAGAGACGCGGCAGCGTTTAGACGCCAGGTAACTAAAAAATTTCAAGTTTTAATACGCCCGCTGCAGTGTCGATTATATATCAGGTTGGTCGGAATATCATTGAATTGGAACTCCTTATCGACGTCATGCCCAAACGCTTCGTCAAATAAAAAAAACTAGGATCGTTTTATTTCATTCTATCACGTGTAGAGCTTACGGTCTATTATGGTACCGGTGTGTATATGTTTCTCTTCGTGTGTTTCTTGGATCAATTAATTTTCCTTTGTACTTTTAAAAATCTTTAAACCTTGTTTGTCACTATTTGTACAAAAAAAGAAGGCTGGGAGACAAGGATAATGGGTATTTCGGAAAAATGCCTGAAATTGTTGTAAGGTTTCGTAAATTTGAAGCTATCGAGTCAAAACTTTTTACACGAATAGCTCAGAGAATAAGGATGATTAGCGATGAGTTTGGCAATCATCGCTTCAGAGATTAAGATTTTATAAGAAATTTACTGAAAGGCCTGTAACCGCTTTTACTTTCGTACGTTCAAATCTTCGGAGTTGTAACGTTTTAAAACAAATAGGCTAGCAGGAGACAACGATGTTGGGTGCATTGAATTTGACAATCATTGCTTCAGGCGAAATGACACACGGAATAGCTAAATTCTGTTTCCCTATTTTCTTGAAAATACTTTCACATTTTGGGCAAAGAAAGAGCGTCATTCTCTTTGTCTTTTAACAGAGCGGAAGATGACATTTATTTTTTTTTCCGACTTGTCAGTCGTTGCGGTAAATGTAGGGAAACGGCAGATTCAGCTATTTCTCTCGCACTCATGGCAACCCGTTCGACGCGTCTAAATTTCTCGGCATGTGTCATTGGTACCCTAAGAGGTTCAAGTATTAACTTTGGATTAATCAGGTCAAATTGAGTCCTTCCACGAAGCTTCCTCTATCAGAAAGCCAAAATTGAAAAACCAGCTTGCTCACAGGAAGATTTTTCACGTTTCTAATTCGCACGATTTTTTAATTCATGGTGTGGTGCTAGACTAAATTTGCTTACGATACTTTGGAAATGAATTTTTCTTTATCCATTATAATAAAGTATCGTGGCCTGAATTATCATTGAAACGTACATTGGACTCATTTTTTTTGTTTGAAATATTATAAAATTATAAAAATTATAAAAATAGTGCAATTCTTAAACAAAAGCGAGGTCCACCTTGACATTCTCAGAGTACCTTTTCAGATATACACAGGTATTTGAAAAAAAACGTTTTGTTCCAATAAAATACTATTAGCTTTGTTAGCAAATTCATTGCGTAAGTTTTTGGTAAAACACCTATTCAAATTTTACTTTTTCGAAAAAGGTGTAACTTTTCTTTCGGAAAGCGGGAAAAATTTTCGATTGAAATACTGCTGGAAGAAAATAATTTATTCAACTTTTCGGACCTTGCCACAAGCTATAAGTCCTTCGAGAGATTACAATTTTAAGAAATACTCATATCCGTGTAATTGAGTGAATCAATTAGTTAAAGATCTAAAATTTGCTGTACGATATACTTCAAGGTAGTGCCTAAAGGTTGAATTTCGAGAAAATAAAAAAATAACGGCCAGAAAGTGGATTCGGTTTAGCGGTAATACAGTATATATTTTAAATTGTCCATGTGTACCTATGAAATGTCGTCTATTTATATAAAAAAAAAGAAAATGGGTACGGCCATCAACATCCCATGACTTTAGTTTAACGCCAGCCAAATAAACGACGAGGCGCTTCGGCTGAACGCGAAACTCGTTTTCGCTTCGCCGAGCTAACGAAATCCTGATCTGGTATAGAAAAGACTCGAGGCTCTATCAAAAGGATGATTTTTCTCCATAAAACATTTTCCCTGAGGCACATCCGTTCTGCGGTGCGCGGTATATATCCTTCTCGTCGTCGTTGTTCGTTGTTGAGTTGGTTTCACGTGCGCGGTGTGCACGGAAAACTTCCGGTTACCCCTTTCATCCCCCGTCTTGCAGCCATCGGGCGTTGCACTCCACCAACCCTTCCCCAACACAGTGGGAGTTGAAGAGCTCTGTTCATGCACTGTATTCAATGGAGTTTGGTGGTGAACAGCATGACGCTTCTTATCTCTCGCGATTCACCGCGTTGCCTACCGTATCTTTGTACATATATATATATATATATAAAGGTGAAAATGGAGTAAAAGGTAGACCTAAATCGATGCGATATATCTCAGAGCAGCCTATCTTTTACACAGCCGGAGCGAAGAACTTCTATATATATGTTTACCTTTATACCGAAACGGTATCTGGTTACCGTAAAGAACCTGAGAAGAATGTGCAATAGTGACAACTGATATACCATTGCCAAAAACGTTTTTCAATCCAATGCGGGGCTCAGAATCTTTCGCATTCAAACGAACGGTGGATAGTGCCCACTTGTCTCAAGCGGGAGCGGAAGATCAGGTAAAAGGTAAAATGAAATAGTGGAAAAAGATGGAAAATGATTCGTTGCCGAATTTTCATACGAAAGAGTTTGACAATAAGACACTCGGAAGTTTTACGAAAAGCATGCTCTCTTGTTCGAAAAATATTTCATTGATTCAGTGAAATGATATTATACTTGTTGGCAAATTTTTTTAAAAAAGCGTTTTAATGAATCAACTCATTGTAGAGAAATTAAATTTCGTGATGTTTCGATTTTTTTACCGTAAGAAGTCTATATATGGTCAAATTAATTCGGTTGGCATGAAAAATTATTCAAGTGACAGATGGTACATGCGGATTTTTCGAATAAAATATGACGAGCAGCAAGTCTGTTCCAGTGTATAATATAATTTTTTAACCTTTATGTGACGGATCATATATATATATATATATATATATATATATATATATATATATATATATATATATATATATATATATATATATATATATATATATATGTTAAAGGACTGTATGTACATATTTCGTGTCGTTCGTGAATATACTCACCCCCATGTAACATACAAACTCCTCGTTGCATATTGTTTTGTTGGGCTTGTTGATGGATGGTGGACACTGGGGACCCAAGCCGTTGCAGAAGCTCGTGTCTCTGCAACCATTATCATCCCTGCATTTGTCCCCTGTGCGAAGAGTGCAGCCGGACGTGCAGCATGGACCCTGCGACATGCAAGCGAATGGATGCGTCACCGATGAATTCGAGAGTAATGGGCTTGATGCATCGAGCCCGCGGGACTAAAGTGTTCGCGAAATGTAACGTCTCTATAGCCAACGACGACCCGCAACACGAGAGCTTCGAGAAAATCCCTATTTCGTCTCTGGATCGCCTGGTGGCACATAACACTTTTTTCCATACGAGAACGTATACACCGTCCATTATAGCCATTATTAGTGCCTCCGACAATCGAACAGTTATTTTTTTTTTTTTTGCTATTTCATTATCGTCTCTCACTGCATATATCGAGTTTTGCACAATTTTATATATCGTTACAGACTTGGAAACAAGATGCAAATTTAAGCATGTAGAATTGCTTCCTCACGACTTTTGTATAAGAGAAGGTAGTTTATTCGATTTTTGCTTTTTCATTCTCGTTCATGAAGCTTTTTTTTAAAATGTGAAAACCATGAAAAATATTGTGCGAGCTTTAATTCCCATCTTGTTTCCAATAATCTATTCTAAATCGGGAAGATCGCAGGACATTGACGTTTGATTGCACTTAAAGCGACTAGATCAATAAAAAAAAAAAAAAAAAATTAAATATTGAAGCGCTCTTTTAGACCTTGGAAATTATTAATCCTCTCGTTGGTTAATTGACAATGAAAAAAAGAAGAATTTCTACTCAACCTCTATATCCACTAATTTTTTTCAGCAATCACTCTTCTTCTACCCGTCATCCGAAAGTTTCACGTTAAATCCTCCTTTATTATATTTTTTCACCGTCACTCCCGAGCTTGGAAGCTTCACTACGGACCTTCTCCGGAGTGTCGTATAATCACGTGTGCGAGTGACATCTCAAAGAGGGGCTTGGAAAAAAATTTGGCGATTTAGCGATGTGATTTAAGAATGATAAAGTGTATTTATGAATAATATCTTAGTATCTCTCAAGCTGAGCGTGCCAGCGGATTCACGATTATAGTGGCTTGTACTTGAAGAATCGTATAATATCATTGGACATTGCAAGTTTTATCATTGAGTGAATTGGTACAAATAAGAGTTCACGTCTGAGAATCCCTCTAGCGAATACGGTCAACGTCAGAGTGAGAGAGAAATAAAAATTCAAAATATCCGTTCAGCAAGAACCTTTTTTCCATGAGAAATGTCATATTTACTAAAACGGAAACTGATTTAAGTTTAAACTGCCCTATAGCGAAGACACTGAATATGCTCTGCCCCGTGTGTGTTAACGCACGACCGCGAGTGGGCCGCAATTGGTTAGTCGGCGATCCATCACGATCAAGTCTTTATTACCATCGAGGATGGTTGTATAACTCTGGCTCTAACACATCGATGGGTAAATAGGAGAACTTTTGGTCGTCTACTGCTTTTGTGCTCGCCCCGGCTCTCAAGCCTCATCGCCAATTCCACGGGGGACGCCAGAGCCAACATTAGGATAGTGGGCCACCAGGGGATATCCTTTCGAATTACAAAGTAGCAAGATTAATTGTTTTATCTCGGCAAGTGGTTGGGTTTGCGTTCTCTTGCGCCTTCTACGAACGTTGCCGAATCCCGGTTACACACCGGCCGGGAGATTTGGTCTCATGCTTCCCGTTACCTCTCTCTCTCTCTCTCTCTATTTCTCTCTCTCTCTCTTTCTTTCTCTACCTCTCTTTCTCTCTCACTCTCTTTGGCCGATGCCTCTGGGCTCGCGAGGACACCTCCTCTTTGCCGATAGTAAACGCCACCGGTGGCACGATCCATTTGATTAATTGTTCCTATTTCCGGGAGGACCGGCGCTGAGAACACACCTTGGGGATAGCGACTCGCATGGGGAATTAAACTCTATCTACCATTCGCCAGCCCTTCGCTGTACATGTGGACAGTGTGTCTGTGTGAGTAATACGTATGTATACATCAGTTCGATGTTACTGTTGCTAGATGAGACCATACACATAGAAATGCCCTTACGTGGTTCGGCTCAAGTGGGGAATAGTATTCTCGAGTGGGTAAGTTGGCCTCATGATGATCGAGGGATTTCGGTAGCCGAGCACTTCGTCAATGATGAAAGCGGAATCAAATAATTTTCTTTTTCGTCATGATACTTCCCATCTTGGCTGCTGGCTATTCCAATATAATTGGGTCATACTAACAGTCAGAGTGGATACAAGTGACCTAAATTAATCGGGTAAATCTAAATTTATCCGGCTTTTAAGATATTACCGATTAAATAGAGAGTAGTGCGGAGTATAAGTGTTTGATTACGTAGGAACAATAATAGATATACTACTTTCTGCCAACTGAAGGAAAATTACTATAAAAACGGGTTCATCGTTCTACGTCTACCATTGCGTGATAAAGTTTTATTTGGCTCTTGGCTTGTATGGTTTCATCGAATTTCACTTTGAATAATGGTATTTTCCTACTTGTAGCGTAAAAAATGTCCCAATCTATGTTCCCCCAAACCTTGGCTTTATCCGAAGTTTTTGACAGTGATGGGTTAAGTCCTCTCGATATTAGTTGGATGAAACGAAAGTTCGAAGGAGTATATGAGACAGTATGGCAGATTAACTCGGTGAATGAACGAATTCTTGCGATTTTTTATAGTGCCACAGGCTTAAGAAAACTGCCGTTTCAATTGCGTGCTGAGATTCAAAGAAATTCCGAGTAAGGCTAGTGAAATTGTGTCAAAAGGCACTTTAACAACCTCGCGCAGCCTCACATTATTTGATGGAACATTTTTTTTGTATCAGGAGTTTATTACGTATTTATTACAATTAAATTAACTCCCGATCAATGGCCTCATCGTGAAATTCACTGTAGCATATGCATTTGGTAACACGCGGTTTTTATTTTTATTTTTATTTTTTTTTTCGACTGCATGATTATTCAAGCACGAGTGAAACGAAGGTCTCGTTGATTCTGAAAATAACGGATTAATTCGAGCGTAACCGATGGCAATGAGAATTGGAAATTCATTCGATGTGTATGCATGTTGCTGTTGTTATAGTTAGGGTCGACAACGGGTGAAAAAGTTTACCGGACTTGGCCACATTTACTTCCACAAATGAGTTTTCTCCATCGGAGAAACATATGTGTACATCACACAGAGCCGTGGGTGGTTGGTTCCGGCTGATGGATTTCCCGAATGTACTGTTTCCATGGGCTATTCATTTTTCCTCTCAATCGTCCATGTCCCTTCTATCTTTCATTCGTGTCGACTCCAATCAATGAACATTTCGATGTATTTAATTTTCAATGAAAAACTCCTAATCTGATGATTTAACCATGAAGAAGCTCTGGGACGTAGAAATTGCGCTATGTCGTTTGAATTTCGGACCAACGATTCGTATATGTTGTTACACGATTAAAAATGAGAATGGCAGATGAATTGATTTTGAGGGCGCGATGAACAATTAGAGAACAAAGCTCTGAGAGGTGACTCACCTGGCTGGGACTGCATACGGCGTCCTCGGTGAGACGACAGGGTATCTCGAAGGGTGCATGATGCAAACGTTGGGGATGACAACACGGGTCATTACAGTCCTCCTCCCAGCCGCAATCGCACTCCTCGCCCTCCTCGACCACACCGTTTCCGCAAATTGCCGTCTGGGGCTCTGTGGGAATCATCGATTATCGGTCTTGATGCATGAGACATAACACGATGGTGTGCGCACGGTCCAGGGACGACAGTATATATACATTTTCAATCAAATATACGTATACATGCGTATATTCACAGCACATAATATTTGCCGGCAGGTGTGCGTTCGCATGAAGTCAAATAATTATATTGACGATATATGCATGTACATATTATTATTATAAATTACGGCTATGTGCATACGTATAGCACAGTGAAATATAAAATAGCGAGAGACCCGTAGTTTTACGAGGATATTTTATTGATCGGCCACGCACGACTCGGTTGATCGGTAGATTAGCCTCCGATGCATAAAATACGAAAAAAAAAAAAAAGAAAAAATTATATGCAGGAAGCGCTGGCGCATATAGCGATAATAAATTTCACGAATAATCCAGCCGCTCGTAAGCTCATATTTCGTGATACGAAAATAATATGGCCGATTCACCGATGATATATGTGTTTTTTTTATCGCAGATTCAATTATTGATTTAACCTCGATGCTTGCTCTACTGCAGTTGCCGAAATACATTTATCCGAGCGTTATCTAATAAATGTAATGGGCAAATATGCATAATTCTGTAATTAAATGATAGACGATTGATTGGGCTCGAATAGGTGAACACTGCATCGACAATCTTAGCGTCTGAGTGAGGCAGCTGCCTTTGCGGCGACAACATTGTAGACTCTAGCACATGCAGCTGTATTTTCTCCCGCAATCTCCTTGCTGTTTTCGTTGATGTTGTCTATAAGCAAATTCTGCATGTCATCAGAACTGATCCTATGGCCAGGACAACCCGTAGCTTCTTTGTATAATTACTCTCGCTCCTTTACCATGCTGCTGTTTGGTATCATGGTTGTACACCGAGACGTATACGTGTTTATATGCATATGCCTATTTGCATATATGCATGCACACATCAAGTGCATGTGTTATCCATCCTTATGACGAAGACAAATATTAGGCCAAGTGTGCATGTCAATCCATGCGTCGATACATCGATTATATCAGTAGATATATCACCGATCCTGCATACGGAATGTTGGGTAATAACAAATACGCAGAGTAAATGCAGAGTTCGTAGGCAACCTTACAGGTTTTTTTCCTATGTTTTCATTTTCCCAAAGATATGCCGCGATCATGTGATTGTAATTCGTCAGGAATCTATTTTTTTATATCTTTAGCGTTAGAGTTAATGATCGTAGAAGTTTGTTAAAGGGTACCACAACCCGAGGTGGAGGGCCTGAATACGTGACACACACTATGTAGCGTCTTTTAGTTTTTGCCAGTTTTTACAGTAAAAACAAACTCGATAAATAAATTTTTTGCATTTTATCTTGTAGCCATACGCACCGATTGATCAACGATTTCTATGTCTCCGAGTCATTTTTAATGCGATGTACCCGCACTGTACCCGCGAAAAAACGAAAATTTTGTCAGCATGACTAAGATTTTTTGGAATTTATTAGCAATAGATTCCATTATCGTGTTCTAAGATTCATTTTCCGAGAGGTTTAATGATTTTTTGAAAGCATATGGAACGTCTGATCCCGCATTCAAGGCAGCCGCGCAGGATCGTTTGATCGTTCCTGCGCCTGCTTTCGCCATGAATTGGCCGTCCTTCCGTTGAAAAAAAGAGCAGAGCCCTGAGACACATTATATATAGTTGCGAGTTTGTTCATTGAAACATGTAAAGAATGTAAATTCTAAAGTTTTTAGTGTGCTAAAACGAATGATCCGACATGCGACCCCCTTGGACGATAAGTTTGATTGTTGGAGTGATTGAAAATGTTGCTCCAGGATATGTACCCCGGATTCAGATGCATACATACGAGTCAATACACTCACGAATACATTAACACACTGATCTACCACCATTGACTAATTCAGAACTGTACTCTCGCGAGCTATTAGTGGTGCCTTTGTGGAGTTAAATTAAACCGACGACGTGGCACGTCGTGTGTTTGTCTCTCTCGCTCTATCTCTCTCTCTCTCTCTCTCTCTTGCTCTGTTAAATAGCTCATTCATTCGATGTCGTGATGCGGGCTGGAGAGGGAACAAGAGAGGAGGAACATCAGTTCGAACGTGGGGGCGTATATCGACACGTATCTCCGAGCGCACCAGTTCGGAACTGGTTACGATGGGTAACGGTCGCTCTGGGGCGGATGGGCTTAGTTCTTGATTACGTATAGGTCTGCTGGGTTTCCGGACCCCGATGCTGTTTCTAGAACACCAGCATCAGCCATGGACCGACGTACGTCCGTTCGTTCACCGATTGGAACTGTAATGGTCTTGACCTGATGGATATATATACACGCCCATGTGTGTGTGTGTGTGTGTGTGTGTGTGTGTGTGTGTGTGTGTGTGTGTGTGTGTGTGTGTGTGTGTGTGTGTGTGTGTGTGTGTGTGTGTGTGTGTGTATTTACACGTGCTGAAAAAGACCGATAGAAAAACCCGAATTGCTCCTCAATGATGGTCGTTTAGTCTCAGTTACCTTGCTAGTACCAACCAATCGGGACTGTATTGACCTACTGCGTATGGGCTTGAGTGCAACGTAATCACTGTAATAAATGCTTCTGGATTTCTTATACAAAAGCGTCAAAACAAGATACAGGAAGTTGAATATTCTTATTCATTGCAATGGGAAGTTATATTTATTCAATGTTCAATCGGTAAATATAAATAGACTTTAAGACGTGGCATCAACATAAACACAAAAAGATTTAACGCAAAAACAAATTGAAATACTAAATGCATTAGTTTAGGAGAACAAATAATTGGAAGTTATAGCTCTGTTTAATTTATGAACATTGAGCGGAACATGTTACGATTTAATGCTGAATTCCATAATTATTGAAACAACTAACTGACATTGAAAATTCCACGATTTTCTTGCATTCAACTATTTATGGTTGGGGGTCAAAATTTGACTCTATTCACTGAATGTCTGTATTGAATGCTGCGCTTGTAGAATTCAGTGCTGTCGGAGAAATTTCGATCGCTCAACCGTACCATCCCCTATGTCCTTTCGACAGCTAGTATCTGGATGACATGATCCTACTTAACCTCTTTACGACAACAGGTTTTGCGAATGATCCTCGTCACCTCTCCATTGGTTCTATAAAATATCCTGTCTCGACCCTATATACGACTTCCTTTGGGCCCAAAGCCACCTGTATCGAGGCTGATGAATCTCTTTTCGATCCGAAGACCCACCTGTATCCAAGTCCAGTATATTTTCAAATTGACTATACGGTCACCGAAGTTCATCGAAATTTTTGCTGTTTTACCTAAATATTTGACAGCCCGTGTCCGTCCGACTAGGTCAAACGAAGTACTTTCTATTATCAGTGTAGGGGAGTGTCAATGACGCAGCTTTACCCTCGACTATTCTCGATGAAGAATCCAGCGTTATCGTTACAATTAACGGACGTTGTCCCACGATTGTTGCTCCCTCTGTAGCTGCTCCCTGAATTATTGTCACCTTGTCATCCTGCACGGACATATTTTTGCTCTATCTATCGTACCATGAGTGCACCTTACAACTATTACCCCGGGTGTGCTTTCTTGAGTACTAAGCTTATCTCACCTTATCTCTTGTCTTGCACAATAAATTTGACTTAATTCTCGTACTCGAATGGCAAAAGACACAAAATGTTATCTAAACACATGTGTTCATCTGAAAAAATATTCTTTCGGTCTAGCACATAAAACTTCATTATTCCATCGGGACGGATGTGGATTACAAAAATCCTAAATTCGATAGTTCAATACATATTAAACTTATTGAATTATCGAAAAACTTTAATAAATGTTTCTATATAGATGTTACTGGTCAATAAGTTATCGCTATATAGTTGATGAATCGAATCCCTGGTTTCTCTGGGACATCAGCAGATGGAGGGAAACTGCAGCTGCGAAGGTATATCGGATGAAAGGAGAAAAAAAGGTTTGTAACCACGGACGCAAACTTTTACGAGCATTCTGAAAAGAGACAGGATTGCCTTTTACGGGAAAATGAAGTAATGTTTTTGCCACAAGTCTCTCGTTCGCTGCACCATACTTTATCTATTTCTGTCGATTTTCGAGAGCACCGAGAAACGCCCGAAGCGGGAAAAGCTATTGTAACCTTACGCGGGCGTATAATTCTTTGCTCTTACAGTCATTTGATGTAGCTTCAATCGATGTCCAATAAGTCATTTTAGTTGTGCACACACATACACACACGCACACACACGCGCGTGGAAAATTATTCTTTCGTTTTCGGACATTTTTTACACAAAATTGTCAATAAAGAGTGTCCAAAGAGAAGAAGAAAAAAACGCTATGTGTGCCCAATTGAGAAGCCCTGTCGGTCTTAGTCGTTACAAATTGTCGTTAATTAGTCGTTACAAATTGGATGTAATATCAGAGGGCTGATTTCATTACCGATAAATGGATTGTGGAGAAATATGTGCGACTGAACGTAAGGAGGGAGTGTATGATTGGCTGCGTAGCAGTGTCTGAGAGTATATCCAATTGTCACGTTTCTTCTCCTTTGTTCGTATTTTCATTTCATTCTTCGAGACCCTTCAAAGTTTTATCCGCAGACAATCTTTTATAATGCTTTATGGGATCACATTTGCGCGAGGGTACCGGGAAACTGCGGAAGACCTGGTTGATACAGGCAGCTAGAATTTACTGGATTTTTGTTGTATTGTCATTAGGAACTCAGAAAAACTGCCTCCCGTTCAGTAGGCAGCGTGCAAGCCAGCCCACGACTGTGCGGTTACCCATTCCACTACTGGCCGAGGACACAATATTACTTAATTTAGGAGATGGCCGAATATTGGCAACACTATAGTCCTGGCACGGAGTCACCTTTCGTACGTACTGCAAGCTCGCGATATAAAAACTGAGCTGTCTCCTCAAGAGCATGATGTCCTAAATACGAATTTGTTCTTGATTTTTCGTGTAAAGTGGTACATTAGTTGTACATTAGTGTAAGCATTTTAATTGTTCAGAGGATGGATCACAATATCGAGAATAATTTTAATAAAAAATGTTATTCGTGAAACGAAGAAAAAAAAACCAAATATGTAATATCGAATCTTTTTAATTTATAATTGATGGGAGAGGGAGTACAGTAAATTTCCCATTAAAATTAACGGATGGAAGTCTACAAGGTTACGATGAAAAAGAAAAATTCTAAGGAATATGTAATAATATATGCAAAATTCTGAGTGGTGAAACTTCAAGAGACTAAGGCCCGATTGCACCGCTTGCACTTAAGCTTTAAATGAGACTTGAAATTTTAAGTTGCGTGTTAACGCCCGATAGCACTGCTGCACTTAAAGTTAAGTGCAAGCGGTGCAATCGGGCCTCAGCCTCGTATGTACAGTCGTGATTGAGCACTCGAGTTTTTGAAGTATTACTTTCGGCTCGGGCATTAAGGAGCCAAAAGTGCATTTTGTATAGAAGTCGAGTACGAGACTAAGGGTAGTTGCCCGCGAAGTCCCTAGAAATGCGGGTGCATTTGTCAGCGAAAAGGAGCCTTAAGTGTGCATTAACTAAACAGCTACTTATTACTTGACTTCAAGTGCCGAAAACACGAATGTGCATACGTTCCTCAGGACTTTGAGTTAGTGATACAACCTCTCATGCATGATAGTCGCATCAAAGTGTTCAATATTGAACAGTTTCCAGTTTTCGAAACAACCGATCAAGCGTAGCTGAACCGGATACCAGTGGCGTAATGATGAACGGGGCCACAGAGCGCATAGAAAATGCATCGATTAAAAAAAAAAGTATTACTCTTGATGAGTATTAATCAATTTTTCCGAAATCAAGAGGTCAAAATCTATGCAACGCAACTTAGCTTTTTTGAGTGATCTTTTAGTGTGCACAGTCATTGCCAGAACTATACCATATTGGTTGTTGATTTTTCTTAACAAGAAAATTATAACCAAGTTTCGCGATGAAAACAATTAGAGAGAAAGAGATTTTAAGGCAACCATGATTTCGAAAAGCATCTACAATATTCCGCGTGTTAAATTTTCATTAATTTAAAGTTTGGTATTTCCATCAACGAGAGAGCATCGCATTAACGATAATCAGTGTAGGGCCTCGCCTGGTTCGAATCGTCACAAGATATGTGATGGTTCGATCGGGTTATATGATCCATTATTGTGCACGTAAAGTGCAGCGGCCTCCATCAGGATAAGACACCCGAGGAACGGAATTCAAAACCTCATTATCTCTCGACGCTGTAATAAAGTTAAAGAGAGAAGGGCCTTCAAAAGCTTCTCGGAGCACATCATTATCCGAAATTTTTTTTTTCTCAAACACCGAGGCTATATACCGCATATATTTCGTCTCATCAAGCTCCGCGCACTAAGTACTTTGATCTTGGCTTCGTACTAGCCGTTCTTTGATCTTGCAGCTCAAGTTTATTGATTGCAGTGAGAGGTAGGGAAAAAATTGCCCAAGCCTCTGTCAGCCGTAAGTCACGTTCCCAGCACTGCTCCACGCAAAGAAGTTCACGCAGTAACGGTTCTTATTTTTTCCAATCTAAAATTGGATCGTCTACTGCAGACCCAGACCTGTTATACTTGGCACATATTCATCTGGGCAACAGGCGTCATGCACTGTGAATTTGAGTCACTGACACTTGACGAATGATTCGATTATTGTAACAGATTATTAATGACCTTGACACTATTATTTATTGAAAATGGGTGTTTTTTTAAGTGGTGTGCATAATAATTTTCACAAAATAAAGTGTTTCGTAATTTTTTTTTTCTTCGAGAGTTATAATCTAAAGTACATTGATGGATGGACCTAAGAACCCTTTAAATCAACCTCGGCAATGATGCATTTTTTCGTCATTTAAGATCTCATCATGTACGAGGAACTTTTCGCCATGAACAATAAATTTTGACTACTATTGTTTACAACAATAATAATATTTTTTTTATTATTTTGATGATTTTTCTTTCATGTTATCAGAGCCATGACACGGTAGACTCAGTCCACGTCAGTTTGTCACGGGACGGGAAGTTGGAAAATGGCTACGTTGTATGAATATTTATAATAGTTGATTATTTTCTCTTGACTCGAGCGCACATCAAGTAAATTGTAAAGTATAGTATAGCAAGAATATAGGATTTTAACGTACCTGCGAAGCAACCCTTGGACGAGCGAGCTTTGACATTCAACACTGGATTAATGGAGACGAGACTGCATGGACTGAAGCGATTATTATTTCTCTTGTCACCGCTCGTGGCCCGGGCGAACATTATGAAGTTACCATTCTCACCTCCCGGCGAACATTCGTCAGGATCGTGCTGTGTAAGCAAATAGTCGACAATTCCATACACACAAGAGATAAATAATGTGGGTACAATGAGCGATAAAATTATGTTAGGACCATTCGATCGATCTGCAGAGAAGGTTGGCAAAGTTTTGCCAATTTTTCTATACGACGGTAGTCTTGTTGTGTAACGAGAATTATGCGCTTTATTACTCATGTAATGTTTTCACAGTTCACTGTGCAGAATTCACATGAATTTTTCAAAAAATAAATCGTCCGGCTAGGAGCAGAGTTGCTCCGGCTCTCTATAGACGGAAATAAATTTTTTTGTAAACTTGTCGAAGATTCGACCAACGCCACGGAACGACGACCCAATCAAAAAATACGAGGTCTGTCTTCCTAGCAATTATGTATCATTTTTTAAAAAATATAAATGTATAGAAATCATCAGCAGTTAAAGGAAAACGAATTCTGAGTATTCCTTTAAGATTTTATCGGAAATTGATCACGCCTAGGGTAATCTCCGAAGGGAGATGATTAATATAACCAGGGAGGGAGCTATCTCTTCGAAAGAGGCGCTTAATACAATTACGATATAACTTCACATAAAGATAAGTTCGTTCATACGATTCATTGTATTTCGCGTTTCTTCCTCGAGACAGACAGTGTAGATGTGTAAAGTATGTTGCGGCAGATAATGAGCATGAATGACCTAAGTCGTGTGTATGCGAGCCTTCGTAATTTCTTATAATTATGTAGGTGTATATAATATAAGATGTATATCATAATATATTATGATACTACATATTTATATTACAAAGATATATTGCAGAAATCGTGCATTAAAATCTTGTTTTCAATGCTGTAAAAATTATATTGCAGAGATCTTGCAGCAGCATTGCAGTGCTGCAATTAAAATAAAATTTTAGCAATGTTGCTAAGACCTTGTTGCAACGTTGCTGAGACATTGCTGTAACGTTGCGTGCTGTTTGAGAATATATTGGTATAAAAATCTTTACACCATGTGCAGAGTAGTTAGCCTCTGCATTATTCGGCAGTATTAAGTTTTTGTTAGATTTGAAGCCAATTCATGAAATCCTTTTTTATCCCTTTTATAAAGAAATTCCCCATACGAAGCTCAGGTGATATACATAAGATATTCTCTGAACCAATCAGTGACTTGTCTCATACAATTAGTTTCATTATTTTCAACTCTGATTTGTCGTACTTCGGATGAGAATGTGATATTCTTACGAAAAACTGGAATGATTAGGTTTTTTTTTTGATCACTTGAAAAATCTAAAATTTCGATCACGCTATGAAATACCGAAAAATTCGCTACCAATCTTGATAAATAATTAAAGGAAAATCTCTCACTAAACCTTGAAATATTTTCCAAAACTGTTAGTCGAAGGTAATTTCAATTACGCCTGACTCGCAGCGCCTTTGACGCATCGTTATTATTTATTTGTAACCCCTTTGAATCTGAAGTCCTTAAATCATGAAGAATTTAAAGCGATGACAATAACACTTCAAATTGAGATCCGCGATGTGATCCATCTGATATACTCGAAGGACTCTCTCGAACAAGCCCCTGAAGTCTATAAAATTCGATTGAGTAGGCGGAAGTCAATATGGCATACCCAACTTCTATATCTCTGTCGGGTACAACGCAATCTGATTTATCTTTCCGAATTCATAAATGAAATTAAAGCACCGAATGACGATACAATTCCTAATCCGTTTGGGAAGAAATTCCTGATCTAAAAGTCATTGACTAGCTTACCATTAAGATTATTAATGTAAATTTGCAACGATGTTAGATCTGTTGCTAAAATCTGACTAGACGAACGTGACATGTTCAGACTGCTCAACTCTATATTTTGAATATTTGAAACCGTCGTAAAAGGTATCGAACCCAAAGTCAAATATGACGATCGGAGATTATTTACCTCTTTACTCAACGACATCATCAACGGATTGACAAAGCAAAATCTTAACTCAACTTGTGATTATTATATCACCTTCGAGTTCTATATCAAGTTCTGCGCATCTTTTCTTACCGTTTAGCGTAAAGGAACTGCCCGCATAGGTTGCCCGCTGGCAATGCGTTTTCCAAACCCCCCGCTGTCAAGTTTAGATTTCGTGTCTACAGACAATGATATGTGACTCAGTTAGGGTCGAATGCACAAAGTATATTCAGCCACACAGGATAAGACTGTAGGCTGATGCGATTCCACGCTGGAACTCGAGTTTCGTGTCAATAGTCACGGGTGTGCGTTTCGGTAAGAGCCGAATGCAGAAAGCATAATATATTCAGCCACGAAGGATAACCCTGCAGACTGATCCAACCCCATGCTGGAGCTAGAATTCCTTGTCAATAAGACACGGGTGTGCGTTCCGGTAAGTGCCGGAAGCACGAGACACATAACCCTCACGGATACATATATATGTGTTGAGCTATAGCTCAAGAACCATCCAAACTCTTTTTGGCCCATTTGAAAAACGATAATCTGACACTCTTCGAGGTTGTATTTACTGCTATAGTGTCCTTTGTATCCATAAGGATTCCCAGTATCGTAGTATGCGCTGTCATGACGACGGAGGGCAGGCAAAAAGTTTTTTTGCTTTGAACTTGTGGCATCGCTGGCGTGAAATGAGGGTACTACAACACTGTCTATCTCGAGGAAGAGGCGCTAAATACAATTTAGTGTGGATCACGTAATGTGTGACACAGGATCAGTGCAGAAAGCATGAGATATGAAGAGAGTTGAAAGAAGTAATATTGAATGCGCAGCGATACGAATGTAATATATGTATTTGTGTGACGGATCGGATCAACAATACCAGCTGTTACGAATATCTACCATCCGTGGCATACGTACCCGAGACGTATTCCTGTATAGTTTTCCGATTTCTTGCTCAACGGACGATATATATTACAAAGTAGTATGGGGGTACGTCATCGCAACACGGTACCCTCAACGGATTCGGCACACGTCGATACTACCGTTTCGAGACGTTTTTTTTTTAGTGAGAAATTTTGATAGACATGTACGTTTCAGAAGATCGGTAACATAGTCTATATAGCTCCGCGCTAACCCAACTCGATATTATTTGACTGTGTGTATATTGTGTGTATGTGCGCACGGGCGCGTGTTTCTATGTGCGCATATTTGTGGGTTCATGTGTATGCTTGTTAACTCGCGTGTTCGTGTGCATGTGTTTATGATGTTGATTTGTTTTTCTTCTCCTGTAAGATCAGGGCATTTAAAAACTTCCAACCTTCTAATTCGATTCCCCTATGCTTCAATGATGGTAAAAATCAAAGCGCAACATAAACGGAATCAATCTCGGTGAATTAAAAAGAGATGATGAGATTATATACATATGGTGCCTGACGCTTTAACAACGAAATCACCGGTATTTTACATTCTTTCTCTTATTCTCGGTTGTCGCGTTTCGGAAGAGTTCAATTATTGCTTTTAATAAAATATGGAAAAAAATTATTCTCCAACGGAATATGATAAAGCGTCGCTGGAGATAAGCTGAATCGATATTTTGCTATAAATTCTTTGCAAATCCTCTCATCCGTCTTCCCGGAAGATAAGAGCGAGGGTCTTCGATGAATTTACAAATTCACAGGCAAAAGTTGAAGCTGAAAAAATTATCGGGCTCTTCGCGAGAGGATGAAAATCTGCGAGGGGTGGTCTATACTCTGGCAATCGCCGACTAAACGGCGATGGCCGGGGTAATGAGAATTTTGCGAGGAACAGGGAAATGAATGAGGAAGGCTGACGGTAGATGAGGATATGCCGGCAACGAGGGTGAAAGGAATCATGAATATTCGGCTTCTTGTTCAAAATACTTAGCTCAAGTCGTATGCGAGTGCGTACGAAGGCGCACTATCTCCGGAGGGTTTAGAATTTTACGGGAGAATTTCAAGTATGTTTGCCAACTCGTAGTCTCCCTTTCACTCTCCCGGCATGAACTCTTCGCTACTCATTATGAGGCACTATTTGTCCGACTTCGTAACTTTAAATCGCTGTCTCCTATTCCCACAAGCTCATGCGCAACCGATAAAAAATCTTATATGAATAAATCCCACATACGATGTATCGCATAAGTCTTGCTGTGGACAGGGACACGAAAAGTTTCCTCTTTATATCTCAGTTTCGTATCGTGAAAAATACCTTTCTGCAGCGATAGAAGTCATTGTTTTAAAACGATCATTCATTATCAAGTGACACGGCAATGACTTGATGACAAATATTGAACTATATATGTGTCAATTTGCCCCTGTCGCTATGTCTGCACGAGATTTTTTTTGCACAGGAGGGTAAAAAGAAATATCCCGTATTTTTAATGCAAGGGGGCCAATTATGTGATTGCACGATTCGGCCTTCCGATGGGATCCTTTGGCTAATGAGCCGTAGATAAAATTTTGTTTCGCACCCACTGCTTCTCGTTCACTTTAGCTCCTTTTCATCTTCCTCCATCTTCTCCGATCTGGCTCTCATCTGCATTATACATAGGAAGATGATGAGGGAGGGAGAGCCTTGGGATGAGGAGGGAGCTGCGTGGGCGCTGAGGCGTTATACCCTCTCGATAGGCGATTAGTGGCAAAGTTTGCCGGGGTGTTAGTCGGTCGGAGATGTCGGTGAAGTGTTTCGTACTCCTCCCCCCCCCTCCCCCCCCCGCCCCGTTACCCCTTTCCGCCCTCCTTCCACTCACTACCATGTCTTCGTATTCTCACTTCACCATCTCTCAACCACCTATCTTTAAGTAGATGTACTTGTAACTTACGGGAGATCCGAAGTTGTGGCCGATCTCGTGAGCTAGGGTGACGTGAGATACGGCAGGTGGCACGTGCTTTCCATAGTTCAACAGGGTTATTATGCCCGTGTTCAGAGATTTCATGCTGCCACGATAGTGCTTGAATATAGAAATATCGAAGTTCAAGACTCAACAGATAATATACATATATTATATGTATAATCGGTGGTTTCTGTCATGGCGATATATGGTAGATTCGACGACGATGTTATGCATATGTAATATGAAATATATTCGTGCTACTCACCCCATTTTTCTCGCAAACTCCCCCGGCGTTTTTGAGATCACCGGTCCATGCAAGGCCCAATGTACCTTTCTCAAAGTCCCGATAAGTAAACATGTAGGACAGACAAAAAGCATCGTAATCCTCTTCTGCAATCATAAATTTTATGATTTTTACGGACTGTGAACACAGCTGATCATTGGGAATTTAGTGCAGCTTCTCTCGCTGGAAACGTCATGAACTATATACATGAAACACCATGAGCTGTTAATATCTCTGTAGAATAATATCGAATCGACTCGACGGACCATTCATCCCTCTTCCTTGAAGGTACTGTATGGTTGAAACGAGTTAATGGAAGCAACGGTATAAGTGTGTACGACTACCTCAGGGTTATGCGAATATTGACATTAGCAGGAGGACATATCCAGGATAACAGAAAAGAAGTAGCGCAAGCTCGCACATTGATCGCTGACTAACGAACCGACGATTCACTTGAAATTAGTTGGCACAGGACACAATCACGCGACAAACATCCTCGAGTATGATTATGCTATTGATTCTTGATCAGGAATCCGTCCAGTGTCAATTGTCATAATTATATCCGCTCCACAAACAAATATTCTCGTTCTATTTACTTCTTTCATAAAAATATACTTGTTATTAATTTTTTTAAAAGTACGATCTTTCGGAGGTTATACCGATTGCTAGCGAACAGAAAGTCGTACCCCACACAAGTCGTGTGCAACCGATTTCATGTTGTTACGGATGTTGAAAAGGCGTTCCATAGTTTGAACGTCATGTGTATATTAGGGTTACCATGAATTGTATTCCCATTAGAGTTACTCTTTTTTATATCAATGTTTTTCACAATCATGAAAATCGTCATGTTGGAGTATCTGAACTGTCAAGGCACTGGAAGCTACAATCCATTATTATAGCCGTGCCACCATATTTCTTGTCGATATAATTGAACTTTTTCCACGAATAAAAGTTCACGATAATAATTCTTCCAGTAGTCGAATCTTTCCGCTAGACGTATATATAAGAAAATTTCAGGTACTCGAACGTTCTATGGGATCGATATTGACATTCTGGGCAAAATCCAATGAGATATTGTTGTACATAATATGTGCCGGAGATTAGAGCCGCGACAGCAATGAAAGGAAATAAAGGAATACATACATATATATATAGGGCGAATTTTAATAATGTTCGCGGGTTTAACAATGTAGCTCCATCAATACCGAGTTACACCCATACTTGCGTTTTTTTTCCTGTCTACTATATCCAAGTCCATAAGGTTACTCCTCTGGAGTCCTCGAATGCGCTCGATATCTTCGGAATTTTTCATTTGCCGCTTCGAGAAAATTCAATTCGAACTGAGCTGAGATGAATGGAAGCTCATCGAAGAAGGAAAGGGACCAGCACAAAAAAAAAAACAAGCAGACGGATAAAGGAGTCTTGAGGTGGAAAAAAGTAGAACCACGGAGTATTATTATCATCCGTCTATGGAAAATCTATTTCGTTTTATTTTTACATTTTTTTTTATCCCTCCTTTTCCTTTCGACTCATCACCAAAAGCTCTTTCAGCTGTATATGATGGGAATGTCGTCGACAACGGGGCACGATCGTCGATAGTTCCATTGGGAAAAAGTTATCCATTGCACGGTGTATAGACGAGTGGAAGGCAAAAACTTTGTTGAAATTGAATTACCGGACACTTTGGTGTCGTGATTTATTATTTGCGGACCTATACATGACCGTTCTGTCGTTCTCTTGCCGACCGTTCGCGCGCAAAGCAAATACCTGCAGAGGGTACGACGAAAAGCTCGTCGCCTCTGGCACGTAGACAAAGCGAGAGAGAGAGAGAGAGAGAGAGAGAGAGAGAGAGAGAGAGAGAGAGCGAGAGAAAGAGAAGAGATGATGCTCCCATGGGATAAATGCGACCGAATGTTGTTCGTACTTTTGCCGGTAAAATACTGCGGACCAGCGAGGAAATTAAAAACGACATTAATTTAAAGAGCCACCAGGTTAGCCTCCCGCGGGCTTTCGGCAGTCGAGAGAAAACGAGTATAGGAAGCGAGAGAAAAACACAAATGTCGTCAAACAAATAACTACACGAGGAGTCGAAAGCTATTACCGTTCTCTGGTTTGGCTTGTATCTGCAACGTTAACGAAGTTGGTGGCGTATATCACGGATTATTCGAGTACTTTTCCACTGATTCGCCAAATTCAAACTGAGGTACACATCGCAACGTTGTCAAGTTACAGGAAACAGTCGCTATTGAAATGAGATATCACTGTGAACTGGAGGATATGCTGGTGATTACTATGCTTTTCCGCAAAACTGAAGTAAATCCGTGTGGAGTAACATTTCAGTTATGGATAGACTGTTGTATCCGTTGTGTTGAAGTGATATGGCGAATAGCCCGATTGTTAGTTTTTACGATCCTTCGAGTCGTTAAAAACTACCTACTCCATGCCACGTGCATGTTATCAACTGTAATAATACTTCATTCGTGATGTTAACAATCAAGCAAGTTTCTCGAGCGTTAGTGTCGTTACAACGCTTATGGTATATTACAACCGTCATGGCGCTTGGAAGGAAAATGATTACCGCCGCCTCTATTTTGCGTGAAATCATTATTTGAGACATAACCCAGGGATTATTTTCGGGACACGTTACTCTAGCTGGATGCCAAATTTCAAGCTGATAGGAGAAACCGTTTGAAAGTTAGAGGCCTGTGGCAGAAATGCAGGCGGACGGACAACCGCGAGTCTCGCCATAAGGGTTGTATTTGTGTGAAAAACACAAATTCCAATGAAATTTTTGGAACTTGGCCTTATTTGCTTTCTTTTTTACACAACATGCTTTTTTCGACAATCTATCCATTGGATCAAAAGGTGAAATCACACACAAGCTGTAATTATATCTTTACTGAACCTTGATCAGTTTCCATGGCATTGTGGGAGTGGATTCAGGAATATTAGGAATCTGCATTAGCAACTGTGTTGATGATGAAGGGCTTTCTGATTACTGCAAGTGTCTGAAATACTTCGATGAGCGTTAATGGACTACTCTCGCCTATTGTTGTATCCTTTGAAATTTTGACAGAACAATGCGCTAAAGGGTTCGGTTAGTCACCACAGTACTTTTTTTCTGCTTGGTCGTGAACGGACGCTCAATGGGTGCTAAAACATTTTACAAGTGGTAGGATAAAAGAGACGATATGGTAGATATCCAAGTAATCATCTCGTAATTTACAGTTTTTTTTTGCCTTAACGAGCCCCTTCGGAGGTCCCCATAGTGTGCTGCTGTGAATTCTCGATTAATGCCGATGACCCTCATTCTCTCGACCTCGCGTTTTTCTCGCGGAACTTTTTGTATTGCACCAGCTAAACGATTATCCTACCGAGAGGGTGCACGGTTCGCTTATCGCGAAGGAAAAACGTTGGGCTGTCGTCTCTTTAACGGCTCCTAACATTCCGCAACTGCTCTCGTTGCCATTGTTGATGTTTCTCGACGATCGGCAGGTCCAACGAAGCGGAATATTATGGCGCCTCTTCGACTAGCAGCCCCTTTTGTTGGGATACCATTATGCCGAGACAGAGATGCAATGTGCTGTGGTGTCACTAGGAGTTTCTCTAGTCTGCACAAACGCTATCGACCGCATCACATCACTTGCTCGAGCTGCTAGTAGCTCCATGTCGTATCAGATATCTTGGCAAATGTCGGGAAAGAGTAGATCCACTAAATGCGCAGAGGAATTGATGCAAATTTGGACCAGGAGGCAACTTTGGACTAATTGTGATTCTTAGGAGCTGAGGTGTATTCCTTGTACGTGCCAGCCTACTTTGTGGTTTATGTGAAGAAATTTTTACTGCGATTCTATTGGTATCCACCTGCTTCCCGTTCGGGTAATCCGTAGAAAAACTTGATTTGACGAGTTAATAAAATTTTTGTGATTCGAGTATTAACACAATGAACGTTTTTAGAGTCACTCCAAGGGCTCTGGGGAATCGTAAATCATTCCGTGCATCCATCTCTTCGCGGAGAGAAATTTTAGTGCAATGATTATCACCATGCACAATAGATGGATATTACAGATTAATCGCGGGATCAAACGGTGCTGGGGATTTTCATCGTCTATCCCAAACCTAAACGACGTTTCAGTCAAGTCAGACAACGAGCGATACCAATGCTTAAAAGTCAAGTGTTTATGAGCAGAGACTCGACATCGTTCTGACATCAAACACTCCACAGATCAATATGTTTATATGGATGACAAGATATTCTGCCAACTGGATAGAGGAAGTTAGATAGAGAAAAGAGATCGTGGACGAGAAAAAAAAAACAATTGAAAGGGGAAACAAATTGATGCAGGAATAGGAAGAAAGCCAGTGTGAGAGACTTGTCGTTGGAGTTCTTGCTTCTGAACTGTGTATAAGAAAAACTATGCGGGTCCCCAACTGAAAGCTCTCTTTATCCCCTCAACCCTTTTCGTTTCTCAGCGCCATCTCTCATCCCCCACAACAAACCGTTTCACCTAACACTCTTTTTCTTTGGCTCTCGTGCTTTCTCTCTGGCCTACTAAATAAAGTCGATAACGCTGAACAGTTTTGCCACTGGACGCCACTAAATAAAGTCGATAAGGTCGGACAGGTTTGCCACTGGTTGGTGGAGTGGCGATGTACACGGCTCATGACTCGACTCTTCTTTCGCTTTTCTCCTTTTTCTTTCTCTCTCTCCCTCTCTTTCTTTCTCTCTCTCTCTCTCTCTCTCTCTCTCTCGCTCTCTCTCTTTTCTACTCCCCACAAAAAAGCGCGATGGAAAACACTAATCCTCTCTCCACTTGATTCCATTCCACCTTCTCGTTTATTTCTCCGTATGTTTCTCGTGACTCTCCTTCTTCCTCTGACTCCTTTAGATATCGTGAATCAAGCAGTGTGAGTGTGTGTATCTTTTCACATAGTGAGCAGCACATTGCCACGGTGCTTCCGGATAAAAGCTTGACAATATACGTGACCTACGTGACCGATATACGCTCTAGTGTATATATTTCCGTCCATGTATACAGACGAAGATAACGTCGAAGAGGTATCGGTCACGGATAATCCGAGGCAGGATAAAACCTTGGGGGGTGGGGGGGGGGGGGGTGAGGGAGGAAATTCGCTTTGTTTATAGACTATCAAGTGGATTGTGACCGGCTTTCAGACGTATAAGCCTAGGATCGGGTGATAGAAAGGTTCTGAAATCGGATCATTAAGTATGGATATCGCAAAATCGAAGTAGACACATCGGTATCGATTGTGGTATATAATATGCTTCGGATCGAGTAGCCAGGGGATGATAGAAAATTGATTGTCGAAGCTTGCTTCTGAATGATCGGGGACTTCATTTTTAAGATATGCGAGCATATTTCTATAATATATAAAAACTAAATATGGAAGTCATATAATACATGGTTTTTTTGGTGCTTTTTAAATTCCTTTACATAACGTGAAGCCCCCGATTGCAAATATCTAGGAATTGTTCGAAGCGTTCGTGGCTCGTTCCCTCCCTTGATGGTTCTTTTTAATTTACTGCTGGCTATAATTAAAATTTGCGGATACATCGCTCAGATATATTCTGTGGTTTTCGCATTTACTGAATGGGAAAACTAGAGACCGAGAGGGCCAAGGCTGCTAACGATATTTGACTTATCTTCGATTTTATGTGACTTACTTATCTTGCGAGGGACATGCACATACGTTATTATTATGTAAAAATTGAAAACTTTTTCCCCAGTCAAAAATTTTCAATGGTATCTTTGATGGTAATCTGGAGCAGGGTTCTTCGGAGAAACTACAATATAAATATATAAACAAAGCCGATTCCCGATCGATTGAAACTTAACTAAAGCGTAGCCTGAAAAAACTGTTATCAATCGACTCACACATTCTCATGCAGTTGAGCTATTAAGTTACTTAAAAAAAAATATTCGTAGTGGTGGATATTTGTTACCTATCGGCTAAGTCTACTCCGTTTAAAGAGTGTAATAAATTAAAATCTATCGTAAAGCTCACCTGAGAATAGTTCGAGAAATTCTTCAACTCCGTAAGTCCCGGTGAATCGATACGATGGATCGTTCCGTGATTCCTCGCCGTGGACCTTGACGCGTTTTATCATGAAGCTGATGTTGTCCGGTTGACCGTCTTGATTAAAATCTGCACAGTCATTTGCATATTCAAATATTAATTCTTCAGGAAACGACGACGATGACGGTAACCTGAAATTTCAGCCACGCTACGAGTCCTAGTTCGTCTACTTCAATTAATAAAATCCTGCTGTGTACTTCGACGACGTGATATATTCTACCCGACATCAGCCGAGACGTACCAATAATTTTTTGAATATTTATCATCTTGATGCTAGCAAGTTTTTGCTTCGTATTTATTACAATATGCCTCATTCCTTATTCATTTTATGGTGATTCAGACGAATTCTAATACGAACGAGGCAAATTGCAAAAGCGTGTAGCTCCGTTCATCCTTGTTTGCAAGCTCAGCAACAAATAAATGTATACCAGGGTATTTTTAATTTTGATCTCTTCGTCGGAGGGTACGAATTGTGTATTCATAATCGTGGAGCCCGAATAATACACGTGTGCCCACGACTTTAGTTCGAACGCTCCAACTCGAATTTATGTAAAACTAATTATTCTTACTGATAAAATAATTATTGTTATTTTTTTTCGGCAACAAAAAACGGGACGGATGATTTGGCGTGAAACACACCGTATATACGAATTTCGCATTGTACGAATAGCTGTGGTGGAACGTAAGTTCTAGTCAGGTGTCCTTTGTTATTGGTGACAGGGACAAATAGCGATCGTGAAAGAGCGAACGTCGAGAACCTATCAATAAGATTAGAGCTCGGTTTCATCAGTCTCGTTCAATCTCAACCCTTGTCGAAGGATAAATTGCTAATCTTCACTCGAAGTTTTCGAACTCATTTGTGGAGCTGTCCTAAAATAAAAGACGTCCATGAGTATTTGACAAAAAGAAAAATTCGAAACGACCTGGAGATCGAATCAATTTCATTCTGCTTCCATGTTTCTCCTCTTCCCACTCTCTCTCTCTCTCTATCTCACTCTCTTTTTATCTTAGTGCCTGGTTCTCTCGTTTATGGATGCAACGTTTCCATTAGATCGTCTCGATTGGCAGGCCATTGCAGCATTTTAAAATAAAAAGTTACAAGCCAGTAACTGTATAGTAACGGTTACAGGACAGTAACAGTATAATAACAATATAGTAAAAGTACGGTAACAGTACGTTAACAGTTCAGTAACAATGCAGTAACAATACAGTAGAGTCACAGTATGGTAACGGTATAGTAACGGCACAGAAACGGGTACGACAGCAATTCAGTAAAGCCGTCGTAACGGTACAGTAACAGTTGAGTCATGGTACAGTAAGAGTGCTGCAATGATAGCTACAGTGCAGTCACCGTATACTGCTACATTACGTGTTTTTTGTTTTTCATGCGCAAAACAGTTCCAGCCAATTCGTTGGCTAGGACCTTCTAGCGCGTATCATACGGCATGATTGTTGAGTACCGTGATATTATTCCTTTACCAAGACGGTGTTTACTTATGTCAGATCAGCTGATTGTAGTTTTCAATAAAGTTGTATATCAACCAACCATTTCAGTTATTTCTAACAGCCTCACAGTTTTTCAGTCAGTAGGACCAGATGATCCTACAATACGTGTTGCCCACGCTGTGAAGTTACGAATTCTTAATGTGTGACAGGAGTGACCAAAGCTCTTGAGCTCAATTGGGTTGGAGTGGGGATATCCTCGATTCATAAAGTCGGCAGAACGTCATGACGGAAGTCTAAAAAAAATTGACGAAAAATGGCAGGTATTCTTGTGGCTAGAACTCCATACTCTCGAAGTTCCACCGCTCTCAAAGATGATTATAGAGGTTTTTGCGGTGTTTTGAGCAAGTTGACATTGCGTGGAAGGAAAACGGATTGATATTTATACTCGACCGATGAGGCTATGATGCTCAGAGGGTAATTAGTAATGGAATCTCCAATTTCATATTACCCGAAAAATCCAGTTGGTTAGTTGCGACGCGTATACCCCCGTCATTGCATCGATAAATTCCTGACGATGATACGTCCGTACTACGAATAGCAATCACAAAAGCTTCCTGAAACTGCCATTACGTGTGAGCAGATGCCATACACTATCGCGATATTAACTTCAAGGATTAGGACACCGAGTCAACTGGTAACTGAAATTCCGAACAAACTCGGTTGCATAACACCCGTTGATTGCACGCAAGGTGAGCTCATACGGATAACATTCACGAACGTTCTTCGTGAACGCCCATCGGTACGTGATAGGGTGTTACAGATGAGCGGACGATAAGGGACTGCTCTCTCTCTCTCTCATACAGAGGGTGCGATACAAGGATTCTCGGAAGAGATAATGTCCATGCGCCTGGCATATCATTACGCGTAACAAATAATAGAATGTGAAACTCTCTGCGCTCGGGCAAATACGTTGGAGAACGGAAATGTCGGAGGCGTACTATACGTCGAGCTTTAAAAGCTCCTCGTTGCAGTCTCGGTCGACTGCTTTGCCGCGCGAAGGTAGAGAAATTCGAAATTCGGCAGTCGAGCTTGTATTTTCACCCTATTCCATTGCCTCGTCGATTGCATGGTCACGCGATGCTCAATACGATTGGGCACAGCACACTTACGCGGTACGAATTTTCGGTAGCGTTGGATGCCAGTGTGATAAATTAGTCATTGTCATTCATGGTCGATGGAAATTTTTAGGGTTAAGGAGAGAGAACTACAGCGAGAAAAGAGAGAGAGAGAGAGAGAGAGAGAGAGAGAGAGAGAGAGAGTAAGTGAGAGAGTATTTCTTGCTTGCAAGGAATAAGAGCAAGTGGTTTAAATTACCGTCCAGTAACAAGAGATGAACTATAGGGAAGAGGAGTAAGAAGACGAAGAAGAGCATGACAATGCACTCGGCTTGGCGTCTATAATGCTAACTGAAGGAGAGAAGAAGAATACGAGGAAACAAGAGCGAACAGGCTAAGAGCATCGAAAAGGGTCGAGTGCCAATCACTGTGTACAATTTACCCGGCAACATAGCTGTATCTCTCGTGATGCAACATATATCAACATTCTGACGGGACTTAGGACGAGCTCCGAGAAACATGCAGCAACAGCTTTTGCTACTTTGGTAATTCTCATCGTAGTTAATTGAGTGGTCGAAAAACCTGCTGGATTCTCATCAAAATCGAGTCCTTTTAAAAAAGGATGATCCTTTGAAAGGGCTTCGATGGAGCACTGTCGGATATTTCAAAATGGGTTGCTACTAGCACAGCGAAATGTGCCTGGAAATTCATCGAAAGATCGCAGTAGTGAGAAATAACGTCTATAACGCGGGTAAGGAACTTGCAAAAATTCACATATTGTAGATGTGCGCGTTTGAAAAATTCACAAAAACACGAATACCCCAATCAGGTATATACCGAGATAATAGATAAGAAACACGCGAGGGATTTCATTACGAAGGTCCGCGTTGACTCGGGGAAGGGCGGAGATGGTGGAGTTGGATGGGAGAAGTAGGTAAAGCATGTGGTATAGGCAGACGAGAGTCAAATTTCACGTAAAATTTACGATTCTCTTAGTTTTCGCTCGTGACGTAAAAACTCAGACGATATCGCGCACTCGCGTTTTAACTCCTAATCTTGTGTTTCATTTTGTTTATAAATCTCGTGACACGCCAGAAAAAGTCAATTGACGAATCTCGAAATACGATTAAATATATATATGCGCTGGTATATTAAATGAGATTTACACGTGTGTTTGGCGCTCACCGGTATAACGGTAGATGGAATTCACTCGTTGCACATGACGCGTCATGACCTCGATACAAGCCTCCTCGGATTTGTAATGATCGAAGAACGTATGATCCGCTTGAAGATAGAGCATACAAGTGGTTTTCTTCGGATCTACGGAAGTACGCTTTCTCAAGACTCTTGAATATCTTTCCCGATAGAGCCTGAAATAGATGATATTTATTGTACATTTTGGCTTCTCATACTGTGTAGGCTATGCGATGGGGGGGTATTACAAATTTGTACAGTGAAATTTAGAACGCTCGTTCCTTCTAGAAGGCAGATATGTGAATCTTAAAAAATTTCAAGTTATCGATGTGCGAATTTAAACTCTCATAACTACATTAGGAGAATTCCTCAAATTTTCATGTAGTGTATGTATTCTGTATGTATTATCAGATTGAACCGCATAATTTGTTCATTGCATTCTGAATTTTCATACAATCATCTCAATGGTGAGCTCAATTGTAAATGCATCTGCTATTGATTCCCAAAATTCATGACAATCAGGGAAACAAATGGTTCATTTCGATCAGGAACAGTATGAAGTTATCAAAAATGAAAAAAAATGTTTCGGTTTGCTGCAGTGATTTGAAGAAAATCACTACAGCCAAACAAACAAAATCGCTACGTAAAATCTATTCATTCGTATAACGAGTAGAGGGTTTAGTGCAACGATGAAATATTTGTTTATGCAATCGAATTTGTGTTCCGCATAATCATATCCACAAAGTACTCATTCACGGTGTTTAAAGCAGTTTAATATTTTTCACAATAGCTAATTATAGATAAATACACGACGGGATTCATGACAGTCACGACAAATTTTCGTTTTAATAATGGTTTACTTGAAAATTTTAATGGATAAGGGTTTCGCCATAAAACGACAGCACGAAATAGCAAAGTTACAAGATGACTATCATAATTTGGGATAATATCGAATTACAGAAACATATATTTACTGAATTTCGTGAAATTCCATGTTTAAAATGAATGTTCTGATAATCAATGCCTATGTATGAGATGCCACTGATTTGTCATAGAGATCGAATATCAGTCGAAGTTTATACGTGATAAATAACGAATAAATAAGCTTAAGAGTATACGTGTCATCGTAATGCAAAAGAGATATACTGGCGATAGCCAAGATGAGACTTTTTTTTTCTGATTGCACTTTTATTCGGGCGTTTTTCCCGACTGCTTTCCATATGCCCTCGATCAATATTCATCTCGATTATTGCCCTCGGCAAGATACATAATATGCATGACACCGTTTGAATGTGTCTGGGAACGGCGTAGCCCAAATGGCAAAGAAACAGTTCAAGTATCGTTTCAATGAGAATTTCGAAAAACATAGTCACTTTTTAAACACCGACTGTTCTACACATATATGTGATCGTTTGTTGTATAGTACCTGGAGTTGTGTTTGACTACATACTTTAGCGTTTTAAAGTAAAACTGTTGACTAAAATAACAAGCAAGATGTGTGTTGAAAATCGTTTAATGAGGTTGTACGAAGAAAGAAATTCAAATAAATACGTCTAATCATTTTTTTTTATGGACTATAATGTGAAAATGACTTCAGGTATTTATGTGAAGTTTATCGTCGTCCGTATTTTCACAATTTGGAATAATGTCTAGACAGTCGGGAGAATTATATAAAGTAATATTATAAAATCGATAATAACTTACTTGTCGAGAAGCTCAAGATTGTGAGAGCTCGCACTAGGATCCTTCTTTCTCGCGTCTTTCGGATAGAAACCTGGCTTTGGAGAAATTTTAGCGTCATGGCGTTGTTGATGTGGCAAACTCGTCATGCTTTTCCAGTAGGATCCTTGCGTCTCGTTCGATCTGCGCATTAATATCGTTCCCGTCTTTGGAAAACTGTTCATTTGTTGAAAATACGAAATTGACCCTCTCAAAAGATAAATGGCTGTCATTGTCCTCTGTTCTCTCACTACCCTCGTAGACTGAAAGAGCTGGGTCAATTTCGGCGCAAAAATCGATCATTACGGGTTGGATTTGAATGAAATTTTTGTAACAACCAACTAAACACAAATATTATTGACACGAAAACCAATCCATTTCGGTTGATTCGTTCTACTGGGGTTTTCATTGCCGGGATCAGCATTATTACCGAGCAACCTTCTATTTCAAATAAATTTATATTGATTTTGAAGTTCGACGAGCATACTGAATTAAGGGCTGGTTGTTCAACCTACGGGTAAAATTTATCTCACGGGTAACCCTATACCTTTAAATTGGTTACCCGTCAGAGAAATTTTATCCAGCGTTGGAATAACCGGCCCTAAGAAATTTCCTCTGTTATCCGTTATCTCGATTAAGTTCTATCGATCCAAAAATTTTACAGCGTATCAATTTTTATCAATCAAACGCGTGTGTAAAGTTTCAATGAGATTACTCATTGTCAAGATAACCTTAATCTAGATGACGTTTTCATGGCCAAGCACGAAAAGTACATTATAATATCGATTACATTATAAATATATAAAATACATTATAATATCCTCGAACATGAAATGTCAGCACCCTCAGAAAATAATGAATCTAGTTTTATTTGTCAGGGAACCATGTGTGCCACCTTAATTGGGAGGAAAATAGATGATAATACATCACAACTCGGGGACCTTCATGGAAAAAAATCTCGTGTGTCGTAATCCTGAGAGAGATTTAATTCTCGAAAGGCTATCAATGTTCAATGAGCTTCTCCTTCGACTCCTTCCGACAATTCGATTGGGGTTGAGAGAGGGATGATTTAATCTGGCCATTTGGCAGTGCCATGTTAGCCAATTCTCAATATCATACCAACTATTCAATTCAATTTTAAAATATTAATTTTTGTAATTTTTTAAACATCGGACCTACATTGGATGAATGTGGAATTCGAACTATCTGGGGATCACGTCGGAGAAAAGCATGTAGAAAATGTATGATGTCGGTGTGGATTCACGCTCTAGACCAATGAATATTTCAATCTGAGACCTAGCCTGCTCACCATCCAGTTCAATGCACTTTTCGTTGCATGTGACAGTATAATTCCAGGGAATCAGACACTAAGGTGGTCTTCGGCAATGTCTACCAGAAGAGGAGGGTCGTTTTTTTCTGGTGCTTGGATATCGAACGACGAGTTTTTGGTTTATTGCCAGATATTACATTCTCGGTGGGCAATCGAGGTGATACGCTAGCGGTGTATCTCGCGACGGTTCCGCCCTTGCAACCTTTCGGCGCCCCAACCGGAAGTCAACTGTTCTCACAAATGGCCGAGTCGTTGCACAGACTTATTATAAAATTCTTAAAAAAAAAAAGATTATCCCTAATACCAAATTTTTATTGGGTTGAATACTCTTTGAACGATATTATGAATATTCATCGATGCCAATGACACGTGGGTAAACAAAATTTGGAGAAATTCGACATTTGCATTTACCGAGTGAGAAGGCCCTTTTGAAGAGCTTATCTCTACACTCCGTTATTTCATGATAATCGAATCTTTATTCGGTGGCCATTGTCCGGTATATAAAAAATGCTAGTCTGTGTATGAATGTGGTTTATCAGTGCAATGATTGTTTATATAATTGATAAACCCAGTACCTTTCTTGTACGAAAAATACTTGAAAATATTCCGAACAAAGTGCAAATATATAAGAACTTTTTAGAAATAAATTGGCAACCTATTAACCCTAGGCTGTAACACTGGATCACCATGACTCGGACTGATGATTTTAACTCAAGAAATTCAATTTTGAATTTGTGGTGCCATGTAAAATCGATTTGCGGTATGCAAAATAAATACATTTTTTGTAAACGTGTATTTATGGACAAATTTTTATTTATTGACCTACGATATCTCGAGGGTGTGATCCTAAATTTTTATCTTTAACTATGAAAAATAAAAAAATGTATGATTTTTTAAAGAAAATGCAATTTTAAGAGAATCCAAGAATTTTTTTTTCGATGAAAATAATTAAACCATTAATTTGTTATTGCTCGAACATAAATTCCTTTACGTTTTGAACTTTGTCTCAGAATTTTTTAAGAATTTTTTAGATGCTTAGTTTATACACTATGCAGCTCATGAAAAATTGTATTGGGTTACGGTGACCCAGTGTCACAGTCTCGTTTGAAAACAAAAACGTGTTACTACCTACGGTTAAAGTGAGTATCGAATTTTCTAGATTATTTGCGTTGATGCCAACGTATTGTTTTACGTATTTTTGTTAATGTATTGTTGCTTGTGAAAATTATTGGTCGCAACAATTTTAGTACTTTTTTTTCTTAAATTCTTGCTCCGACGCAGAATTAGAACGAACGAAAAATTTTACTTTAATCTCCCTCGTGGTTTATATTTTTTCAATGGGTACATGCGTAAACTTACTGGTAAATGGTAAAATCGAGAGGTTCGTTGGTTTTCAACAGTATCTCGATATTGCAGGCTTTCACGTTACACGGGGGTGTAGCAACATCGCTGGAACGATAGGCGATCGTGTGATGAGAGATCACTTCGTTGTCGTGTTTTACGTGATCCTCGTCATCGTCTGTGTTCCGGCGCTTCAATGGCACGTACCTACTCGATGGTTCAATGTAAATTTCATCCCCCGACGCTGTGATTACCGTACCGTCGAATAAGCCATCCGCCGTCACGATACCGTGTACCAACGAATTCTCGTCGTCTGCAATAGAAACGGGTCGTGTCAAATCGATACTCGAACGAGAGAGGGTCATCGGCGATGTATACAGAGCTTTTTCACCCTCTCTCTCTCTCTCTCTGCATCTCTCTCTCTTTCTCTTTTACACACACTCTATCTCTCTGTCTATCACTCCCTCGTGTCTGCTCAAACGCTCTCGGCTTTCCTATTCGTTAAATATTTGCACTTTGACGATTTTGATAATGGCCGGCGCTCTAATGCATATGACATAACGAGAAGCCGACGCGAATGGAATAGCAGGAGAGAACCGTAACAGGACAAATCGTAAATAAATTGGACAATAATAATGGCAAATATTCATTGATATCGTATGGTCATGGGAATAGCCCAAATTTGCAATAATATTGCTTGTATATTGATTTCCGAATCATCGTGTAAAGTCAATGTAAGCGATATAAATTGTCCGTTTCAAGATGAAACGGAATAAGTGAATTTTTGCGATGGAGATTGAGTATTGTTGAGTCATTAATGGCTCAAAAAGATTCTCCGCATTCATAATTCCATTTCCCACTCGCAATCCTCGTTCTTCTCTCTCTCTCTCTCTCTCTCTCTCTCTCTCTCTCTCTTTCTCTCTTTCTCTCTCTCTCTCTTTCATCGTGTTCCTGCGATTTGCTTGCGGTCACCGGGGCAGTTATTGGCGGAATGGTAATCCATTTTCAGGATATACGCAAAGCTGTACCAACGGGCTGATGTATGTACATATGTATACATATGTATTATGAATATATCTACCACTATATATGTGCACCTTGCGGAAAGCCTTTACCGATCAGCATTCGAGCAGCATCCAGCTCAGCATACACCTCGTATGACTAATTCTGTGCATCGACGATCGATCGGATGATCCAGCACTGGATGTGATACCGTGGGATCAGCAGAGCACAACAGCCCATCCGCCAAACGAGAATATAGTACGAGTGCGTATATGGTGGCGTGAAGTGGAAATAAAAGGGAGCACGACGAGGTCTCAAAGGCAAAGGGTTTGATGTTTTTCCAATGTGATCGAATTCTGAATCTTTGATAATCAAGGATTTTTATTGACGAATAAACCGGCATGCGGTGAATATAGTAGCAGGAAAATAGCGTTTCTTCATTTTCACATCAAGGGATTTAAATGAAAAGTGTTTATTTTACTCTTGCGTACAGCTTTTCATAGACATAACACCGAAATTGTGGATCTGAATTTCCGACGATTCGAACACGCATGAATTCTTGAAAAGGCCGGATTTTTTTCGTAGGTTCCCCGTGCCCTGGTAAAAATACGATGCGGGATAGGCCTGCAGCCGATATTGGGTGGTCAGATCAGTATAGAAATTGGGGGTATTATAGGATACGATCGTGGCAGTGGAAGATAATCGTATGGTGGGAAGATAAAAATTCAACGTTATTTCCTCGTGGATAGTTTCAAGGATGCAGGAAACTCTCTCACGCTCTCTATGAGCAAATATGGCTTTAAACAAGGCTCATAAACAAAGTTTTGTGAATCTTTGAAAACTGCGAGAAAGCTTTATGCAAGGTTCGACTAGCATTTAATTTCCTTCTTCTCTTCTATGATAGAATGACTTTTAGAAACTGACCCAAATGTTGTACAAAGGTGTATTTGTATTTTTTATTAATGTTTTCATCGTATATATACCTATTCAGGCTTTTACGTCCCTTTGCCTCTGTTTCCATTTTCATTGCATTCTCTCAGACCCCCCAGAATGTTGTCCCCAGCCCTTATTTATTAATGGGCTATACACTGTATCGCGTTTGCACGAGGGCACCGGGAAACTGCGGAAAACTTGGCCGATGCAGGTGGCTATATACATTTTACTAAGTTTTAGTTGCATCATCAGTGGAAACTTAGAAAAAACTAGCGCTCTGTAGGCGGTGTGCAAGCTAGAGTGCATTACTAAGCAGTCACCCATCCCAGTACTGACCGAGGCCATTACTGCTTAACTTTGGAGATCGCCAAAGCCGTGCATTCGCTACTGTCACTTTCTGCCAAAGTATATTTAATGGCAACATGAAATATTTTCAGGCTTGTTTTGTATGCATAGACGAGAATCCGGTTATTTGAGAGATGACCTCGTTATAAGATCTTTTTAGTCCCGTTTTGATAATTAAAAAAAAAATTATTGATTCATCCAACATAGCCCCGCGTGATATAACTTTGTTGGCTCGGATCCTGACTCCAGTATGGTCAGGTCGGATTAAAATTTTATCTCGGGAGACTCGCGTATTTGTAAAGGGGGCCACTCGAACATTAACTGTAACTTCCAACTATGGCAATTTTTCTGAGCGCATGAGCGCGACCGTTAGCTTTTGTTTCGGGTACTTGCCCGTAATGAAAGAAACATAAAAAAAAACTCGTCAGCGCTTGTATTTTATCGTCCATTAGATACATAAAGAGCTACGCTGTATCCATAAATATCTGGGCTGTTTTTGCTAAGCCAGCGATGAGTTTGCCGTTGAACTCTTTTCTGTTTATTTGTGCGAACGGAAAGTCATCCTCCTCTGCTGCCGGTGAAGCTGCATGGAAGAGCCCGCGCGCCGTTCGGATTTCGCATTCTTCACAGATTTGTCGCTTTTCCGCGGTTTTTTCTACGGTGGTTTTTTTTTTTCATCCAACCTTTTCGTCCTCAACAAATATATATATAGCACCTGCATCGTCGTAATTTTCTGATTTTTTTAAATTTCAAGCTGCATCCACCTCTTTCCACTCGACAAGCACAGTCTATACACCCAGAGGTCTGCCATTGCCTAAATAGATCCTTCCACGACGTCGCCATTATTCACCCCATCAACCCTGTTAACCCTCAGTTAGTGAGACTCTATCCCTCTCTCTCTCTCTCTCTCTCTCTCTCTTTCTCTCTCTCTCGTTTCGCCAATAACGGACCTCATTGGAAGCGTGAAAAGCGGACGACACGGTTCTCGGTTCAATCAATGTAGCGGGCGTTCGAGAAGGACACGCGGTTATTATGCTAGAAGTCCATTGTGACCCAGGATGCCAATAAAGCTCGATTAACGACTAGCTTCAACCAAGCGTATGGCACACAGTTCCATCAAGATTCACGACCACAAAGGCAAATTACCAAGCGAGTTTTTTTTTTTTATTCGGTTAATTGGCAAATTTTTTTTACGGCAATAACTTTGTTACATAAAATTCGTTGTAAAGCTGTAATTATCGATGGATCTTTGTCTTTATCCGGTGAATACAATGGTTGGTACTCTTTTCACTCGAGTCTGTGAGTCCAAGGTGGATCAATTATTTGTATTCGTGAATTCATTAGTTTTACTAATTAACAATCATTCTTATTTTATGAGCTGTTAAATTTTCTTGCTGAAAGCTTACTGGGAAAATATGGTATACTTTGAAAAATAGCTGGCATTATTCCTTGGTTGTTGCTATAGTCAACTATATAGTCATTTTGGGGAATATCTTAATCCAATGCTGTTGTCTCCATCAAGTAAATTTACTTTCCAGCCAACCAGTTTTGATTTTCTCAAAATTCAAGTATGTTCAGGGCTAGCATTGAGTATTCTTGAAACCCAAAGTTTACCCGAAAGTATGTTGCACTCCAGTTTTCAGAACTCCGAGCCACTCATTATAATACGTTTTGATCCTTCGGAATGCACGAGAAAACTATGTTTGTATTTTTTTTTGCGTGTCGGGCTCTACGGAGCTTTGCGCAATGGTCTAAAATATAAAAAAAATGATTTTCTTTAAAAGGTATTTAAAGCGGAAGTTTTCTGTGCTTTTAAAAAAAAGATATAACTGACTTTGAGGAAACGGAAAATCGTTCGGTTTATGGCCAAAAAACCGAAAGAAAGTAATTACAAAAAAGATATTTACTCCACTCAACGAAATATATATATATATATATATACATACATTTACATTTTTCTGTACATACTGGAAAATTCGCTATGTAAATTTTAAATCATTCATGCCGCATTAATTTAGAAATACCCGATTGTCGACGTAATTTTTTTCCCTGAAGATACAAATTTGAACCTCAAAAAAGTCGCTTCACGAAAGGGGATTACTAGGTTTATAGTTTACAGGTAGAAATCTACACTTCAAAAAGATAAAGATCGAGAAAAAAAATAAATTAAAAATAAATCATGCGAATATAGTTTTTCAAAATTCCAGTTGCGTAAACTATAAGTTAGGTATAAAAAATTTCAATAATTTATCTCGTCGTCTCGTATATATAATATGTAAATTGATGCACATTTCAATTATCGATAAATTATTCGTGCAAAGTAGGAAACAAATGGGTAATTAATAGCCGATAGTTTCCCATCGATAATTTATATCGCAATAAAGGTGAGTGATAAATAGTATTTGCACCTCGGTATTTTCGGTCTCACCAGCGGTAATGCGAGAATGTATAACGTTATGTGTTACACACGTTATACATAGGAATGTATATACAATTCGGACTGTACGATTTTCGCACGAGAAAACCAAATGAGTCTGATTTATTATGGAAATAACGAGAGTAGATCGTGCACGACGAAGAAAAAAAAACATCATTAGTCCCGTTATTATTTTCGATTTACTCTGTGGAAATTCATTAAAAGAACGAAAATTTTCGAGTTATTTAACGTAATTTCAAACATTGACATTTGGCGAAAAAATATCTAATAATTTTTTTACTGAAGCCTTGAACTTTTGCGCAGAAGTAAGCGTTTTATGTGCTTCGTGCAGTCGGGGAAATATTCGAAGGTGGAATTTTCAGATTATCTTTCAATCGAAAATTTATATGTTCGTATTCAGCTGATTTCGATTCCCGAAAAACAGAGTATGAAATGAGATATACCTTTCACTATGCATTTTAATGTTTACGCCCCCCCTCCCTTAACCCTCAATATGGAATATTATTTTCAATTTATGCGAAAGTAGGAGCACGTGCTGATATAGTATGCCCCTTTCTACATAAACCCAAACGTCATCGCATTCGCAATTTAATCGTTTCTTATATGTAATATTCTTGGAGAACCATCGTATACCGAGACGAAGTATTTCTCCTATATTCGGGCGATCCTTACCTCTGGTGCAAGATCTAGTACACCACTAGCACTCGTAGTATTTCCTGGAGAGCCAACTTACCGAACACGAGAGCCAGTATTGCTCCGGCACTCGTGAACTTTTTCTCTCGAGCAAGCCCGTACGTCCTCAAATTGACAAGTTCGAGTGCTTTGATAAGAGTTTCATTTAGAGAGTACAATGTAAAATGATACGTATTATCGAACGTGTTGTTCCCTTAATTTTACATTGTGGTTCCTTTTAATACACTTCAATGTATGCTATTTTTATGTGCTATTGGATCGAAGAAAAAACAACACACACGTCTAATGTAAGTAATTTAAAAGTGACTACAATGTAAAAGATAGAGAATAAAACGCTTCATTTTACAGTGTACTCACGTTCTCATTCTTCCATGACAGACTCTCTAGAAAATCTCATAATAATCGTTCGAGGCGTATACGAGTCGAGCTTAGGAATTGATACCGAACCGAATTTCCAGCAAGAAAGTTTTTTTTTGTAAATCAATTTCGGATCCAAGTTTCTCACTTACTAGCTTTTGAAGGCAGGTGAAGTCGTTACTTTAAAATCGCCTCGTTATAAAATATGAAAAATTCAAAAACTAAAGTTACAAGTTGATGTAGCCGTGCAAATCATATTTATTCAAGACATTCGATTTTCATAGCTTTTCCTCATCCGATATTTAGCTGGGTATGCACGGAGACCCTTGGATTTTATTTTTCACCGGTCCTGTTGGTAACAATCGATAGGTATGATAAATATTTTGCCCCAGATATAAAAAATTTCCGATACGCAGTGAACACGATTGGAAATTCTTCGAGTCGTAAATATTTTTGCCCCTCGAATTTGTAGCAACCTATCTGTTTGAAAGATGTTGCTTGACGCAGGTTACTCACGTTCTGTCTGCGATCTATATTTGACGCAGGACGCTCTTGTACCTGATATACGGTATACCTAGCAGCATCGTCAAACGCTGTAAACTCTGCACGTGATCTAGCGAGACGTTCCAGCAGCCATAGCTTTTATATGAGTTCACACCAAAAATACGAACAGCTCTGGAAAGCTGCTCCGGTGCTCGATATACGCTGCACAGTGGCCCGGAAAGCTGACTCATTTTCGGTATGTCTGACGGAAAATATATGGCTTTACTGTATACATTGTACGGTAACAAATTTACATTGCTGAGGAAACCGTAAAAATATGAACGAAGTTTCTTTCACGGTTCGATCCGGTGGTCTCGTGGAGTCTGACAAACTCAGAATAATCATGGACGTGTGAGAAGGTACCGTCTGAACTGTGACGAATTCTACTGGATTTGGATATTATGTCATAAGTTTTTCCAAACCAAACGTGTCACCCCAGAGAATTGACTAATGAGTCACAATATTTCTAGATGATTTTCCAGTTGACACTCAATATTCATATTCACACAATATTCATTTTTACAGATTTTGCTTCCTCATAGTGGGAGCTTTGTGATGGTGAAAAAAAAATCGATATTTTAATGGCAATGAGTTCGAAATGTTCAAAATAGTCGAGAAATCATAATTAGAAAAAATGTCCCGGCGTATATAACAAGATGAGTAAAAGGAAAATCCGCAATGGCTCTAATCTGCTCAAGTTTTAATTTATCTTATATTTTTTACATAAAAATAATAATATAGGGGGTTATTCGAGGTAAATTTTACGAAAATCGGTAAAAATATTTCAGTTCTTAATGAATTAAAAATTTTTTCAAAAAGTGTCGTCTATGAAGAAGCCAAATAGAAGAACATCAGAGAGGTAGCTTTGTGAGCGAGATAAAATGACGAGGATGCAATGTGCAAATTTCTAATTTGAACGCTTCTTATTCTGTGGTACCTTGAGAAGCACAATTTTTTTCAAAAATGTGTTTGTAAAGCATAAAAAACAGTCCAACGGATAGACTAATTTTTTTTTTCAAAAACTTTGCATATTTTTGCCGTTAGCAGTTGCTTTGTATTTTTTCATTCAATGCCAATGGTAGGTCTTAAGAAGAGTAAAGATATGACAATCTTGTTACTCATGGAAATGAGGAATCATTTTCATTTAACCATATATAGGTTCCGGGCTAGAAATTTACACATCATACACATGTCAAATGAAATAACGCATGAGAGTATTAGACAAAAGATATATTGTTGATGGAGGATCGATATGTGAAATTTGGTGGAGTGTTGCCACATATATATAAATATATATATATATATGTATATATATTGTAACTTTGGTATATATATTTCCATCAGTTCCGTCTATTTTATGTGAGTCAACAATGAATGTGGTCGTAGTGTTTCAATCGAACGAACTTTGTTCAAACGTTCGTATTATATATAGATATATCCCATGTTATGCTTGTCTATAATCTACCTCTCGAGAAACGAGCCGCATCTTCAATAATATTTGTTCTGGTTGGTATGAAGCCAGAGGTTTCATTCGATTCCGTTTACTTTCCTATATTTTCCTCCCACTTCGTTTACAATAATACGAGGCCGGAAATTCGTTTTACCCGAATGGATATTCCGTTGATTATCGTGCATACACTGAGGGGATTCTCGTGAAACTAGAAGACCAAACAAAACTTATATCTCACCGCTGTACTAAGCTGGGTCAGGCGCAGCCAATTTGAGTGAAACTTCATGCTCGTGTTACGTATTGAATTTTTTATTTATCGGTCAACATCTACTCTTTTATCTGTCTTTGGTCCATTCCAGGCCAGGAGATTTGAGCTAACACGAAGCACCAGTCACTAAGAGGATTAAACCTCTTACGTCTTTCGCTGGGGGATGGACTTTTACTACTTCTGCGAGACTCACTATTGCTAACTTAACTAAATTCGACAAGTTCTGATGAGATCTTCTGCTCAGCTCTTACACATTTCTCTCTCTCTCTCTCTCTCTCTCTCTCTCTATCTTTCGCTTTATATCTCGCTTGCTCTCCCTCACTTTTTGTTTCTCGCTTTCTGTTCACATGCCTGCCCAGTCTTGTATCCTGATGGCTCAGCCTGAGAGAATTGTTGGTTGGAACGAAGAGCTTTCGGGCCGTGCACATGCATTCTCGTTTTGTGTCAATTTCGCGGCACCTCGCAGCACACATGTTCTATAAAAGCCAATGTTAGAATGAAAGCTCGCTGAAAACGTCCACCTTCATCTTATGTGCAAAGAGCAGAGTCATCCTCCAGTTGCCACCTACTACGTAAAACAACACTAGGTACTTTCTTTCATTATTTTTCTCTGCCCTTCATTGTTTCACTCCCATACGGTTTCTCATAATACACGCGGATTTTTTGTATCTTTTGCTAGAACGGGAGAAAAACTCACAACGATTCTGGTATTCAGGTGTTAATGAGTTGCTTCCACAATGGTAAATTTTGTTATTATATTACTGGCTGAGCCCAACTTTGAACTTTCGAATTTCGAACAGCGAGTAATTTCGAATTTCTGACTAATACGGACTGTAAATCCCTTTCGGCTTAAATACTTTAGTTCGTTTACTTATGGAGACTATGGCACTAAAAGTACGGTCCACTGTTATTGGGCAAGCATAAAATGGGATTAACCTCCATTAAGGAGGGCAATACATGTAGAAGACCTAAAACTAGGCGCTTTTCGGGAATTTTTCTTCGTAAGGCTCTAAATTTCTTCGTTGCTCTAAATTTATCAAATTTTGACATTGTTTTATTTCATGTTTTTACTATTTGAAAATTTTCTTTTTCTACAAAATAACGGATGTATACAGCTCGTTCAGTTGGAGAAGTCGTGAAGTACGTTGTCGCACGGTGTGCAGCCTAGCGTCAGTTCTAATCATCTGAAATAAAAAAAATCTTTTTTTATTTTAAAAGTTTATACAAAAATGCTGGGATTCAATTTAATCTGGTTAAAAAACATCAAAAATTCACGAAATGGCACGTTTTTGAAAACCGAGTTAGAATTTTTCACGAATAATTTCCATTATTTGCAATTAAAAGAGCATTTTTTTAATTAATATTTTGAAAGTTATTTTAGTTCAATCCCTGGGGAGAAATGTTCGGAAAATGAGTACAAAATTTCATTAAGGTCGGTCAATTATTTTTCAAGTTCTCTTGCACATCAATCTTGAAATTATAGCTTGGAGAAAAAAGCTTTTAAAGTTTTTCTAAGTAAAAATTCTATGAAATGACTTACCGGCTAATCAGCGATTCCTGCGTCCATCCTCTTCCTCTAAATGCTCGTTCTCAGACAGTTGAGTCTCTTTTCGGTCTTTTTGATCTTCTTTTGATGCAACACCGCTGCGGCGGTTCTGTCGAGCAATTCACTTATTATTATCGATCTCTTCAGCGTACGACTTACAGTGGCACTCGATGACTAACCTCAAATCATCCGTAATGGGCAGAATTAAAGTATATCCTCCATTGAATATACCTGCAGCCATCAATGCTGCTATTTCAACTATTTTCAACTCCAAGTGCAAGTGTTTTGGAGCGAAGTGCCAAACAGTTGTATTGAAACGTTAATTTGGGTTCTGCGATTAGCCTCCTAAACATCGCCGGAGTAAATTATCTTGAGATATAGATCTTAAAAAAATGACAGAATATACTTTTGCACATCCGCGTGTAGTAGTTGGGAATGGTTGAACTCGATTACAGCTGCTCGAGCTTTTTGCAACTTACACCAACTGTCCAATCCTTCCAGGCAGTATTCATGTCTCGGGTTTTCATTCGTTGATGTCATGTGGTAAAATTTGACCACTATAGCTTTTTTCACTGTTAACATTTCTTCTGATGGCCAAACCATAATAAGTTCTAATTTTTTTCTTATCAGAGTTTCTGTAAATTTGCCACTTCCACCGAGCTTATGTACTTTTTTTTTGGAATTTCGAAGTCGAGTCCTCATCCTCTTCTCGACATTGCCGATGCACTAACTTTTTGTCACTTTTTAATCGTCATACGGTTTTTGATCACAAATGGCCTTGAATGTTTTTGATTTTCCGTCTCCAATGTAATTGAAATATCTAACATGAAATAGTTTCCATGATCTTTTGAAAACTTCGACGATGCCGCTCACTTCCATCCTGCCTGCTGATCCGCTTCGATTTTTCGTGCATTCTTCTTCGTGATCTGCATACTATTCCTGATAATCTTTTGTATTTTCTTTATTTTTCCATCGCATGCATTACAATTACTGGATTCTACTACCAAGTCAATCACTTTGTCTGAATAATGGCCTATCTACGTTGTGACTCGATGCGTATGCTGGAACCTCCGTGCGCATGACTCACGCTCTTTAATATAACTCAGCTTTGAATTTCAGTATAACATTTTTACAGTAAATTCTTAAGATGTTATACTAACTTTTTATGGAGAACAATAAGTTATTTATTAAAAATTCTACATGTATTGCCTCCCTTAACCCTTTGAGGGGCACATTTTGGCATTTGAGGGGCACAGGTGGGACAGCGTATGTCCCACTGCTCCGCAAAGGGTTAAAATGTGTGGCGTATACGTTGTATTTCCGGCGTGGACCTGTTTAAAAGATGACCCATCAGACTCCGAAAGAGCTATTTAGAGATGTAATGACTAATTCACTTATTGATTTATTTTATTGACGGAATTTTGACATTTTATAAAATAAATGTGTACGCAGAAGAAGATGAGCAAAAATTGAAGATTATACAAACGTAAAGCAATCACGAGAGAGGGGTTTACCAAGGTATAACGAGATATAGCGAAGGTTCAAAGGAAACTGGTAATGCAGGATGATCACGAAGGTAAGCCGAGGAAAAAGAAGGAATTCTCCCATCCTCCTTCCAGTGAAGTGGAAGCTCGAGCTCCGTGGCCAGGGTTGGGAATGTGTATAAAAGCAGATATTGGACGGAGAGCATTTCGTACCGGGGACGGAAAATAATGCATCTCCGTCGGGGTCTAGACGGTGCTATTAGGGCAACCGACCCAAGTTAAATAGGCCAATCAACGAGACTTGCTGCAATCTTTAATAAAATTGCACGCCGTTGTACCATATCAACGACACTGGGCTGGGTATTTGTGCAGATTCACCTATGTCCTGATAATCATGTACCTCGCAAGCCACGAGTTTCCCTATTTATTAGCCTGTGAACATGTTAAATTTAGGCTGCACTCGCTCGAGTTTAAGATCGCTTATCGCCTATATTGGGTTCTGGAATCTGATGCATACGTAAGCGTCGGTTGAGCAAGTAAATTATTTTAAAAATTTACAGAAAAATCCAAAAAAACAGAAATTTTCGACAACAAATTGAGTCCATGTGCTGGAATTTACTGCTCTGCTTGCAGTTAACCATCAATCCGAGATATTTGGTATTGTATATATATATATATATATACTATATTTACTATATTGTATATGTACAGAAGCTCGGGCTCTCGTAAGCACAGACATCTTACGCTTTTTGTAGTTAAGAGACTGTCGATATTTCTCGCACCACCCCCACAGGGAGCACAATTCTGCTCGTATTGAGATATGTTACTCCGAAAGACTTGGTAGATGAATGAGACATTCCACGGTATTTGTAACTGATTGTAGTAACTGTCTGGGTACAAAAGTAATACCAAGTTTTGAGACTTCACGTGCTTCTATTTTTATTTTCTTCCGATCATGGTGATCTCTGAGATGGAAAGACCTTATGTGACGAGGTCATTGAAGATTTTCTAGATTCGAAATATGAGATTTCCACTCGAAACGGGGGGAGGGGGGGGGGAGTTGTACCAGCGAATCAACAAGCGTGTATACAGTATGAGTTGACTTGAGAGAAAATTGGCGGAAAGGTTCACCGCACTCTTGGCCTCGAGATCGATTTATTTTCTCCCATCACCGTTCTCATTTTGGAAACTCCGTTTTTTGCGTCAAGCATTCACAAAGCATTGACATTTCCAGGCGAGATAACGTGCTCTACAGAGTAATTATTAGAAATTTCGAGACAGCGTTTTGAAACAAGACCAGAAGCGATGGAAGTTGCTATTGGCATGGACTATATCGTTTGTATCGTTTCTGCGCCAATTTCTCGAGACGCCCACAGGTTCCTGAAACATTCAATCCGGGTTAGCACCGCTGATTGCTTTCCACCGTGGTCTGTAAGGCTTCATGCTGCTGTGTAGACGATCATAAAAACCCACGGCTGGATTGTTTAGTGGCGCCTTTCTAAATGTACTCCACAAGTAACGATTTCGAGAAATGACGTTTGCTTTCCTCAATACGAAATGTAATTAGTCGACGGTGTTTTATTTTATTACGCTGGTCACAAGATAAACATTCGAAGTCCCAAACGAGGTATTCTTCGAAATGCTCTTCTGAATATATAAAAATCCATAAGAGTAGAAGTCATATTTCTTAAAATCACATCACGCGCTAACATTCATATTTTCCATCTACACAATTTTAAATTTCGTGATATTCAAAATACCAAATAAGAGATTATTATAGTGTTCGATAAAGCCTCTTGAGCATCCGAGACAAGCTTCAAGTCGGAATATATGACAAATTGAGAAACGAGTTTTAATTTTAAGTTTGTAACATCAGAGGAGTATATTTAATTTGTTATTATTTATGGAATCGAATACAAAGCTTGATCTACAGCGTAGACGTACCATTTTTAATTACATCAAAATTTCGCTCGCTATGATGAACAGAATATTAATTACGCATGCTAAAAGAAGGCAGATAGCATGATAGCATTTTGAACATGTAAGCTATTGAACAATACTCATATCATGGCTAAAGTAAGCCTGTGATATTATTAAAAAATTTCCGAAATCGAAAATACATTCTTTCAACCGTTTGCAGCAATTCAACACGGATTTTGGCTACCCGCTTGTCGCGATTATATAGCGGCGACCAGTAAAATTCGTCAGAGAAAAAAGTATCTTTGGCAAAGAACCTGTTTCAGTTATGAATTTTGAACTATTGTTTCGATGTTTTAAGATTGAAAATAATCACCCATAAAATTAAACACGTCAAGAAATAATGTAGTTATAATTCCCTTGGACATTCACACCCTCCGCTGATTCCATTAACGCTCGAAGGATTTTATGATCAGACAGATTTTATGAGATGTCTAAAGTGAAAAAAAAAAATAAAATTGATTTCTTTTGTGCCCCTTCGAAGGGTGTGTGACAAGGAATTGACTGGTATCAGCTCTGTTGGCAGCACCCCAGCTCATGATGCATAAATTTAAGAATATTTGCGTAAAAAAATTGAAAAAATTGATTATCCTTCATGGAATTCTTTCGAATTCAATACTCATAGCCGACTGAATGTGTTTGCAAATTTTCTTAAAATTCAAAAATTCCTGATCCCAAAATTATTTTAGATAAAAACCTGAAAATAATCCTGAATGCTCATTTCATTCTAAGGAATCGAATGATAAATCAGTAACGAAATGAAAAAAAAAAAAAAAAAAAAACGATAGGCAAAAAATTTGGATAAAACGATGTGGAATATTTCGTATCTACACATTAATAGAAATTTCGCTTCATCGCGCTTTCACCTTAAATCGAATCTGATCCCTTAAGACCTCTTCGTACAGGGGCGACAGGACAATAGGATGGGAACGCCGCGTTCACCCTCTGAAATTACAATTGTCCCGATAATTTCGCAATTCCAAGTCTCGAGAGAGAGGTTTCCCTTTCTTTTTCTTCTCTCGTCACGAAGTGGAAGAACATTCCTCGAACAGAGTGAATGGGGCCACGCGAGATGAAAGTGCTATGAAAAGAGGGAGGTTAATGCAGGCTCGGGCTCCTGCCCGAAGATGAAAAAAGCTTCGAGGGGGAGAGAAAAGTGCGCATGAAAGGCCGCGTAAACGATATCAACTTCGTAAATTTCAACGCCATTCCCGCACCTCCAAGAGGCTACTCTCATGAATCTTTCAGCTAGGTATTTTCCTCCCATAACCCCGGAAAAGTAATTTATTTTATTTAACGTTTTTTATATGATGATGTGAGGTAAAAATGAGATAAAAATGATCCTGATATTCTTATAGAACGATTCGATTTCGCGCAATCTCATCGACGCTTCTTTAGAAAGCATTTTTCTCGCTAAGGCATACGCATGCTATTATATATTTTCTGCCACTGACTGTGAATCGTATAACTAAGTATGAGATATTCCAATAAATCAGACTGGTGAGAGAGAACGAAACGCGCAACCGCCAATCCTCGATTATTCGCAAATAGAAGAGCCGCGGGAATATGCAAATATTCGTTTGCATCTCAATGATAGGATACATACGATAGGTTACTGGAAAGTGGCTGCAGAAGTGAATAAACCTGACACTATAATTGACATCTGACATACTATTTGGGGTAGATTTTACGTAGATATATATTTTGAATGATGAGTCTGTGCGAGTGTCAGAATTTATCTAATTGTAAGTGATTCCGACGAAAGGACTCGAGGGACATTTGAGAAAACCGTTAGAAAATGGGTATACCGTACACGGAGAAAAGGGTATGCGAGAAATCTAGTGATTATTCATATAAAAATAACAAGTTACTTCCAGCTATGTGGTTGTGCTATTCATTACTGCGTGACATGATGAAAAGTAGCGAGCGCATTGTTATTATTTACTATAAATACAATGCGCGTGTATACGCATAGCCGTTTTTACTACGCTCGATACTTTTTAGTATACGCATTTGGCACTTTTCAACATTTTGCGGAGTAATGAATAGTACAACAGCATAGCTGTAAGTAAATTAATATTTGTATGGGAATCATGGCTAGATCTTTTTTATACCGTTTTCTCCGTGTACATTGACCAGAAGGGTGCAAGCCGTCCCACCCATAACTCCCTAGTGCATGGAAGTACTACATATATATATATACATATTTTGATTATGACTTATTTCGGTCCTAAACGTTATCAGGTTTTTACATCCTCTTCCCCATTATACCCATTTCCTATAAATTACTCGAAACCCCCGAGAAGTCCCCGGCGGACGTGATCAACCAACTTTAATCCCGAAAACGGCGGATATGGCTTGTGCAAAGATCCAACCGAAAATCAACTTTGAATTAACCATAAACACTACTTTGAAATGGGTGAAATTTATTTGGTTTTCGAAGAACTGACCTTAAACCAACCGTCGACGGTTACTTTTGAATGGTTGATTTCTTGTTGGCTTTAGTCGAACCAACCGTCAATCAGCTGTTGATTAGCTTTACGTTTGAATGGTTGCTACGCGATTGGTTCCCGGAAAACAAAACTTTAAACCAACCGTAGATAATACTCATGAATGGTTGAATTTCGGTTGGTTTACGCAAAACCAACCGCATATTCGACTCTTGAATGGTTGATTTCCGGTCGGCATATTCGACTCTTGAAGGGTTCATTTCCGGTCGGTTTTAGTCAAACCAACCGTCAATCGATTGCTGATGAGTTACACGTTTGAATGACTGTAACTCGATTGGTTTTGGGATGAATTTTCGAAAAAACCAACCATGATTAAGGTTGGTCCAATGTGACAGGGGTGTTCATAGCCATGATTTCTTAATGCAGTATCTACTGTATACATTTTTCACAAGAGCACAGGGAAATTGCGGAAAACCTGGCCAATACAGGCGGTTATATTTCAATGAGTTTTAAAGGTTTCCCTGCCGTGAAAAAAGTACGTAAATGTAAGAATGTGTTCTCTTTCCTACACATTGATTTTCTCGATTACCTCTATCCTATACATTTAATTATATGTATACCTGCACAAGCACAGTACTGAACACTCTTTACTACACAGCACCATCCTTCACAGTATCTTTTCAATACAACGTCGTCTCTTTACTACATTGAGCCCGAATTCTGTACACTACCTTTTCGACACAGATCATTTCTCTACAAATCGTGTCTCCATTTTTTCTTGTATACAAACTTTTATTTCTCTCATTCCTCTTATTTTTCTCTTATTTTTTCACCACACATCTCTATTCTTCGCGACTTTTATCTGGAAAGACATACAGAAGAAATGGAAGAATGTAAACACACTCTCTTCCTCTCTCACTCCCGCAGGATCCGTATGGCTCTTTCGTATACTCGAGCGATCGTTGTGCGTGCTTAGCTTTGAAAATCAAGACTGAACAAGGCAAATAACGAGGATAAACAAGGATAAACAAGGCAATTTAGAAATAAATGTAGAGAAATAATTTGTGGAGAATCAAATTTTGTAGAAAAGGTAGTTCATAGTACTGAAATAGAAAGCTGGAGTTCAGTAGGAAAGAGGTGTCACCATCAATGCCTGTTGCGTCCAGACGTAAGCATCATGTCGGATATGTACGGAATTATAAGCTATACAATGGTAACCATGCATTGAATTTAAGATGTATCGACACTGTTCATATAGCGATAGGTAAATTACATTTTCCGAGTCATGAAAAAAGATACAACAATCTGGAAATTTTTCGGGGCTTGGTGGAAGTATAATAAATTTATGAGGAAATTTATAAGAAAGGACTCCCTTCATAATGTGTCCCTAACAAATACCGATCAAGATTTGGCTGCAAATCGGGATAACCTAACAAATTTCTGCCTGATGGGTCACATGTATCGGATACATTTTCGGCCTCATTATAGCCCTATCATGTTCTCTTTTATGGCAGCCGTTCAAAAAGGCACTGGCACCTTTCAGCCGTCTATAATAGACGATATATCCTTTGTTTGATACGGCGTAAAATATTCTACGACCGCCCTTGGCAAAGGAACTGAAAAAAAAATTAAACGCTGCTATCTAGTATAACGTTTCAACCAGTTTTGTATGTTTCGTTTGCGGATAAATTTGGGTAGCCCATCATGAGCGACTTTCCATAAGACGTAACTATATGTTCTTTCTCTCGCTTTCTCTCCCTCTGCTTTGCACTGTAATTATCTGGGTAAATATAACGTCAATACATTGCTGAGGTTTATTTTAAAAAATGAACAAGACAAATGATAAAAGTATGAGAGAACTGAGTAGAAATTGTGATAGTGCGATCAGCCATGAAATCCAACAAGGCGACCGTTATACGTTTGTCCTGTATCTGTCTATAGATAGTCCGTGTAGTTGTCAGGGAACAGGCTGTCGGTTGGAGGGTGGGTCATTGCTCTTTATGAATTATATCTCGAAAGGACCATCCGGGTAAATTGCTTTCTCCGTTTCACGGTAACCGCATCCCAGGCTCCGGATCTTGGTCCCTCCATAGGTATACGAGAGCGTGTCCTGTTGTAAAAAGAGTATCCCTTTGCTTTTTCCTCTGGTGATCGAAAATCTCTCGTATGGATGGAACGGACAAGAGAAAACCAGCTAGAGAGATACAATCGACTTATTTCAGTCGACGATTTGTTTTGTTCGCGGAACGGGGCAAAGACATAATATGAGAAGCGGAGGCGAAGGGGTTGAGAAAGGTATAACACACATACACACACAGAGTGCCTGCGCCGCATGCTGTCTGGGCGATTGGAATCGATTCAGCGAAACGAATTATCCGCGGAACGAGCTGACTACACGAGAACCACCATATCCGTCTGTATCATATCTCGTAACCGAGTACAAGAATTGGTTGCTCATATATATTGGATGTCCTATTTTCATCTCATACTCAAGGGGGTCTGTGATATCCCAGATGGTTTTCCGTAGTCTGACAAGCTTGTCGTATTTCAAGGGGCCAGTTGTACCCTAGGGAGACCGTTGTGTCCCACGCGGGTCAATGATATTTGGAGCTCTAAATTGCAATTCGGAAAGATTCGGTCTCACTCCTCTCTAATCTGACACTCACCTTGAATAGAGTCAGCGCAAAAGCAGCTTACAGAGGGGCAAAGCCCCGCCCGAAGTACAAATGAAGTATTCTACCGGTTTTCGCCAAGCTAATAAACCTCACTGCTTAAACAGTTTTGTAGTTTTAAAAGCATAGATGTTCAGTCACTCTAAGTACTTCGTTGAATTGTTTTTTCTAGCATGCAGTTTTCAAAATTAGTTAATTCAAAAAATCGATGGCATCCTAGCCTGACCATAAAACCCGCGTGAGTGACTTCTCAACCGGAAACGTTTTGGAAAACCCAACTATAAATATTCCACGTAGATGGAATATAATCGTCAGTGCACGACCGCATTAATCGAAGAATAAAATCTCTGATTCGTACCGTAAATCTCGCGAAGTCGTAAAAAGATACGATCATAAAATCGGGATCAAGTGCGTGCGATCGACTGGGTTGATATTGATGCCTTAGTTTTTTTTTTCTGCACATAACGTAGCCTAGTGCTGAAAATAAAGTTAAAATTAGATTGAAAAAACGTTTTTTCCTTTTTCAATTTGAACGCTTGGATCAATGTTCTGATTATGATACAATACGCCCCGAGTACACAGGGCTACGATACAGGTCGAGTGTGGTGGAAATATGGCTTTGAATAACAAGATCGAAGTTGCTGACGTAGAATTCAAGGTCGTATTTTGTTAGATTTTGTGAAGGAATCGATGTTGTCCAGATCAAGGCATGGTCCTGGCGATTTTTCTCCGGGTGCCAGCATCATTCTGATACATGAAGTCGTATGTGAAGTTGAATATCTTACCGACCAAGTCGGGTTAGTTAATTTAGTCGATTCAGCCGGCTAATTTGGCTAAATTGCTTAGCAGGCTCCTCATTAGCCGGTTAACCTGTTTATAAGTACAGTCCTCTATTCCATACGACATACAACCTCAACTCTAATTCACGACATTCATTTGTTTATTTTATTTATGAATATTTTGTACCTACAATGAGCAGTTTCCAGGAAGCTCTTTCTCTAAGACGTAAGTAAAATTTTCATATATACCTACATTCGTAAACTATAATTGTTTACCATCAACACGATTCATGGATCATTCTGGATAATTCTGTCCACATGTTATTATTCTTAATCATTTGACTATAAAACTTGATTGAATGAAGAAACTAATTTGTTACTTTCGATTTAATATAGCAGAGACATTTAACAGTGTAATCATTGTAAGCGATTCAAATCAACGTGTATCTATTTCGTCCTTCTGCAGTAGAGTTAATTAAAACATGATTCAATATTCCGATCACTTCTGCCTTATTTTACAAAACGAAAATCGCACTTGTCACGTCGACAATTCTCGATTTATCGTCTTATTTCTTTTTTTTCATCCCAAAATGCCATTCGCATCTTCGACGAGCTGTATCTGAAAAAAAATGTGATGCTTGAATGTTTCATCTAACGCGTAGAGATAGTCCGCACAGTTTGTACTGAGATACCACGATTTCGTTTACGTTTTCTGAAAGTCCAAAAGTTTACACGAGCTACCCTGAAAAGTGTAATCTTGGCATAAATATGTCGTAAGCAATCCCATGACGACAATATTTCATGAATATATTTTTATCATGATCCTCTTCTCTGCCATAAAGAGTGCCTACTGATATTACCGTCCGAAATTCTATCTGCAGGAACAATCATGAAAGTAACTTATTCTGCCTAATTTATACAGGTGGGCTACGTTTACTTTATTTTAGTTGCATCAGCATAAACTCAAAGAAAACTGTCTGCCACGAAGAAGGCAGCGCGCAAGATAGAACACGGTTAAGCGGTCACCCATTCTAGTACTTTTCCATGTATTCCTACATGAATCTTATGCAGAAATTTTCAATAAGGATATAAAAGTATGTTTTTTTGAGATACATTATTGGAAATGTGAGTGCCTTTTAAAATCTACGTAGGTGGCGTTGTTTATAGGACTTGGGTAGTAGAGGCCCCTAAACGTTGATACTGACACTAAAACATGAAGTCTTATCCTGAAGCCTTTTTTAAAATTCCCAAAGAGCTATTTCGATAGGGGTTTTAGGAGTAGAGTCTTCCAACGGACGACAAATATTTCTAATTTTAATCTACGAAGTACTTTTATTTCAGTTCGTACTGTGTGGTTGGAATATGGAAAAAAAAATCTCAGTTTGTCATAAATATACTGGATGAGTCAGCCCAGGGAATGAGAGAAGAAGACTAGCCCTAATTTAGGGAAAGCTGAGAGAGAGAGAGAGAGCCATCGTGGTGTCTCCTCATCACTGCTGGACCACAGCAGAAGTTCATTAAAGTTATACTGGAATGGTAGAAAGGATGCCCGAGAATTAAATGCTGATCTCGAAATAACCTCGGTCCTACCGTCCGCTTTCCTCTAATTTGAGGAAGGAGGTTAACTTGCACGGAGTTAAAAATAAAATTTTATATCGTATCACTACTGTTCTACTTAATTTTTTTTACCATATCGGCTCTCTGCAGGAAAAAAGGCCGATGGCGTATATACGATTTGAAAGGTCTAGTGACAAACAGAAATTAATCTCCTATTGATTTATCGGAATTCTCGATGTGCACTGGTTTTCGGGATTTTTCTGTCTCTGTCACGTTTCAATAAGTTTTATCGATCTTTTTTCACAGAGATGCCATTAGTCGTGAGTGCGTCATGCATACCATTTTACCGCGAGAGCATTTTCCATGATGTAGCTTTGACCGTTTGATTTTTAGCTCTGGATCATACTACCTGTGATTTTTCTTTCATCTTTAGATATCACCCGAAAATGACAGGTGTATACATTTGATACTCATGTGTTCCTCATTTCTTCCTGTGAAGACTTCAGGGGTTTTGGGAAAATTATATTTGACATGTCAGAATAAGAAATGCTCGGGCGATGGGCGTTTGTGATATCGACGAGATTGTATCCAAAGTTGTACAGCCACTATTCCGTGACGCTCATTTCTATGGTAGGCAGGAAACTATGGCCGATAATCGACTATTATTTATGTAAGTACGCTTCAATGTATATATATAAGCCGTTAAAACTTTGTGGAGGGTAAAAATGAGTTCACCGTGTCCTCTTTCAGCGTTAGAACCGGTACTCCTGTAGATCTGATATAGACGTATACATACGTCAATACGTATCCTCTATTTTCCATTTAATTTGGAAAAAGGCATAATCCATTCCCACGGCAATCTCTTTGCAACATATCGGCTTGATACCATATACACGGGACTTGAGGAATATTGACATGAGTACGAACAAACGACCTACCAAACACCTTTTAAATTGGGCTTTGGTATCCCTCGAGCAGAGAATATGGCCGTATATGCTGCCTTTCATCTTTCCTCGAGATTCCACTAGAATAACGTTGTACACAGTGTATGTTATATATGATCTGTATCCCACTAGCGATGTGAAGCTCGTCGTTCCCCCTGGCATAACGCATGGATTATATGCGGAAGCTTCTCATAAACGAGCCCTCTATTGCCTCTCGGATTAATTACTGGTCATGAAATAATTACAATTAAACTTTGAAAGTGTTCGCATAGATGTTTGCATCCTTAGACTCTTGATCCTCAGAATCTCTGTATTATATAGAGATAGACGAGAGAAAATCCGCCAAGGTGATAATCATCACAGCGCAATCATTTTGATAATATAGTCATGCAAGCTTTAAACAGATACTTTCATCCACTCTCTGTTTTTTTAAACAACTCAAGCACTATAGAGCTCAAGACATATTTTAGGAGGACCGGCATGTGACCTAATCGAATGTGTCTTCGGGTGGGAAGAAATAAGACACCGATAAAGTGTATTCGTGGGACTGTTCAACGGATTATTATAGCGTCTTTGCACGACTCTAATGAAAGTTATCATAAAAGTTTATATTGATTTCGTTAGATGTGCGTACTGTCGCCGATGATTCCAGGGTACTCCGATGAAAAAACTATAATACACTTATTTATATAGTTCCGAATTTTCCACTTACTTCGTGTATCCCTACCTTCCGAAAGAAAGTTAGTTCTCGTGGTGCAATTTTTTTTTGTCACGAGGAAGTATTTCTGCTTAGAGGTAGTTTTTTTTATGACAAAAGAGCTCCTTGAAGTAGATCGTTAAGACTCATGTTGATATATAGGATTGAATTTCTAAGATAGAGCGGCGCGGCGGTGTATTTAACTTTATTACGAAGAGTTTGCTTTTTTTTTTAAATTGCACTGTTCTAACTAGAGATCGTTACCGAAGTATAAAAATAACTGGAGAAGCCTGAAATCGCGTGTTATTCGTGAATTATTGCACACTGCATTTTTTTATTCGTGAGTCATTTCCATTTGCTGTACGTAATCGTTTTGATATCGAGCGCAGAATGGAAACAATCATTGCCTTGCCTCTGCTTCTCCATCGTTCTACTCCTTTTATTCTCCACCGTTCTACCATTCTTCTACCTACCTTCAAGGTATGGAGATCATAGAGAAAGGGTACAACGAACATCTGACTCTGTAGAGAACCTGAGCTGGGTTACTCGTCATCGTATTTCCAATCATTTCGAAACATTTGATCAATCCCTTTCCGTCTTTCGAATATCGCTATGATTAGCCATTCTCGACAATTTCTTTCAGATGGGATGATTCATGTATTTAACTTCTGTAGAAAAGAACGTTTATACATTATACTATTTCGAACCTTTCATAATCGTAGAACTGGTCTTTCCACCGATTTATGTCGCGCAAGCGCCAACCAATCCAAATCTTTACAACAATGTGAAATTTACAAATGGTTCAGCTTAACACCCGCTTTGGGCACCGACATTTTAATGTGCGTGGTCAGTGTCCGGCTTTAACAGTCACGCGAGGTAAGCTGAACCCAGATTAACCAATATTCAGATTGGTCACCGCTTACGCCAGCGAATGCACTGGCTGATGAATTAACGATTGAGCGGCTGGTCATTTTTTCGTGAAATTGGTGCTCCTGCTCGAAATATTTCATAGGTAAGCTCAGGAGTTCTTAAACTGGCGTTCTCTATTTTTTTTGCATTTTTTTAGTAAAAAAATTCTATTGCTTAGAGGAACAGAAAAAGGGGCTAAGAGTAATATTCGGAAAGGGGTCGCGTATGGAATTCAATGAAAATAGAGAAAGAAGTGAGGATAAACAAAGACGCGAAAAAGATATACGAGGCATAACTAAAATTTAAAGAATGAATAACGAATTGGATCGAGCAAAATTCACTCGAGGGAAGTTAACTTAGGTGGACTTCCACTGTATGCCGTTCGTGTCAGGCCAACATGCACGTCAGTATTACGTCGTTGATCATTAGTTTCGCTGACGTTGAATAGTGGTACGGTATGATTTGGAGCCTCAGCCACACACCGGGGCATTATCTAGCTCGAAGATTGATCCACGTCCGAAAAACGGATACTCGTCATGTCAAAGTTTTTCGTTCATCTAACTCAACCAATAGGTCTATCAATTCATAATTACACGAGTAATGCTTTTATACGTTAGTTCCGTAATGTGACGTAGGTTTGCGCAGCCCTTCAACCTACCGAGCCTCTTCAAACTCATTGGATAGAGCATGATACATTGACGATGCGTAAGAACACATCCTTACCGATAACAATGACAATTTATATAGTGGTTAAAACTGTTTTGGTAATATTCGACTCGAATCGTATTTATGTGGAGTTAATGCAAGGAGTGAGTGGGTCTAACAAATGCGTCACAGTAATGTTGATGAATATATCGGGCTTATAGCCTCCCGCTATACAAAATAGTTTTACAACCTCTTTCAAATAAATCACGAAGCCTCAATTGTGATGTTTCAAATATGTTGGTATAAAAAACGTGTCAAATAAAACATACAATAGGTCTTTTTAACATTACTGAAGACTTAACCAGTAAACAAAGTTTTGCAGGTAATACACTCGATGGAGTGTCGAACACAGAAACAGCCAGAATAATCGAGCGCAGACCCTCGTGATATTGTTGATAACGAGGTAAAATTGATTGAACTCACCCAACCACTTTAGTCTGCACTAAATCACCGAGTTATGAAGTTTGTACGAAACTTGTGGAGATGAACGCGATTAAACTATCTATATTAATACAAGACGCTCGCGTCTGAAGAAGGTACTAGAGAACAAAGTCCATCTGTGCACAAAAACGAATATAGAGTAGAAATTTCGTTCGGAGGACGCGTAACGAGAGGTTATTCCTTTTTCGTAGAAAAAAGTCTTATGATACGGATCGAAGCAGCTGAATTCAAATACGAAACACTTAGACTTCTATCGATTTAAACCGCAGACTGGAACAATGGAACCTTGCGCGCTATTTTCGTGTGAATATGTATATGAAAAATCTAGTTTCATCTCATGTGCCTATTTCAATAGAATTATGAAACAATAAGTCGGACAAAATATTCTCATTTAAAAGACACTTCTACAAAATATCATTAAAAAACAAGGTTTGTTGATAACTAGATTAGTCCTAATGAAAGTGATAGATTATTATTTGTAGTTTTCAAAACATCCCCATTAAATGTGCTTACGTCGAATAGAAGTGGCGTTATCACGAATGAAACCCTATATAGCGCACCTTGCCGATCGTTTCTAAAGTGTGTCCGCAACCTTTTTCATTTATTACCTACCAATAACGCGGTAAATAATAAATATATATGATGTTATATGTAAAGACCATGTTTCTTCATCATTTGAAGCAGCGAAACATTTTTTTATTTTCGATTTTTTCAATATCACGACCCGTTCTCGAGATATACCGATTTAAATAATAAAAGTGTTTATAAAAATCAATGTACCATTTTTCACGAAAAATAACCAACATATTCGTAATCAGGAGATCAATATCTACAGGATACAGCTAGGTTTTTGAGAGGACCTTTCGGTGGACACAGAAAGTGCCCGCGCCAGGACTATCTGCAAGTCTAATGGTCGCAAAAAGTTCTTAAATGGAGAAAAATTTCAAGGTAAATCATATTGAAAGTACGCCCTGATTTTTACCGAAGTAGCGCAACGGGTTCAGAATGTTGGAATTGCACTACAGCCAGCCATTGATGCTTCCACTTTGCGTGCCTGCGTAGGGGTAGTTAATGAAAATGTAATTCACAACTTTTGACTGATCGACTACATTGTGTGCTGTATACATCCCAAAACAATATAGAATTGAAAATGTTGGGCGTGGTACATGGAAAGTTCGATGAAGCTTCGTCGTGGCGCGATAAATCCGATAAGGAAAGTTTCATTCATCCGAAGCTCGCAGTAGTGAGTAAAAAAGTAGGATGATGAAGGAAAATGGAACGTGTAGAGAAGCTAGCTTGAGAAATATAGTAGCGACAAGACTCTCGTAGCTGGTTGTCTTGAGCCGAAGAACGTGTTTTTTCTCTTTCGATGCCTGCGCCGAGCCTGCGAATGAATCGCAACAAGTTGCACTATTTGCCACCAGAATGGCTGAGGAGACATGAACGGTTTCATTGTACATGTAGGATACTCTCACCACTAGCTCAACGGCTCCAACCTTCGAAGACTTGTGTTCGAGAACCATTGGATAGAAGATTGAGCCACAACTCCAGAAGCATTATTGAGCTCGGATTGGCGATCGGGAACCGGGCTTTATACATAAAGAGCAAAATACGCATAGGTATATTCGCATTCTTGGTCGTCGTACATCTTCGGAGCAAGCTAAAAAGGGTTCGGAACAAGTGAGTATTCATATTTCGGTACCTGCTTAATTATTTGTATCATTTTTCTATTGAAAACTAATATCCAAGCTGTAACTGTCCCAACTTATAATAACGTAAAAACTTTGCTCCATGATACGATGATTGCTTGAAATCTTGGCGGGTTATCAGAATATAAATATTTTACGGGCTTGTCTTTCCGATTATTTTTTTTTTTTTTAATTTTTATACTTTTTTTTTAACTTCAGTATACTCCCCATGTACGATGGCACAGTAAAAAACGCGGGTCATGTATGAAAGATTTCTTCAGTATAGTATAAGCTTCGTCAGGGCTGCGGTTCGATCGGTGGTCGTATAAGAGACAAAGCCTCTTTTAAAATGCATGGTGCCACTCGCGCCAACCTTTTCTACCGGCAGAAACCACGAGGGCAGAGGCAGAAGCTATTGAAGCGTGTACCAGGAGTGTAGAAAGGATTTCCAAGGGGAGGTTGGGCCAAGGAAAGAAAGAGGTTAGAGAGGGTGTACAAGCACCTTCCACGTACACGCTTGGCTGACCACCCCGTGTAGAAGTAATCCGCAGGACCGAGCGGTGGTTGCGTGCTTGGAAATTGTAATCATGTCGTCGTCTTTGTCGTTCCAGCTTGACAGGGGAATAGTATGTTAGTGGTAATACTATGTATAAGAGCGTTCTCTCAACGTTCTCAACCGTCGTATATATATATATATATCTGGTATGAGAGCGTTGACAAAGTACCCGCTCACGTTACATTGCCACAAGAACCCCATCTCTTCTTTCATCAATCATGAAATGGTTAAGCCTCACGGTGATGTTTTGTTGGATGAATTGATACGACGTTTCATAAACATATTTCAAAGTCATCGGTTTTTTCAATTGTTATATTAAACGTAGACTGCATATGGTAGTGAAATATACATCATGAGAAGAAACTTTCATCTGGTGTCAGGAAAAAAAGGAAGAAGAACAAGGGAAAGAAAGCCTGACTTAATTGGCCGATCGTAGTTCATGAGTTTGCCAAGGCAAAGAGAGCGAGTGTTGAGGATTCTGCAAAGATGAGGTTAGAAGGCCGTTTATCGGTGAGGAAAAGCGGATTTGGTCTCTTCGTCGACCAGCAAGAACACACCTCGGAACACGGTTCCCTAGAGGTACATCGTGTATGCTCGCCGGCTATATGTATGCGCCACGGGCTTGCAGACGGTTAAGACTGCTGGAAATAGAAGCAGAGGAGGAGGGCTAGTGTCTACAAGACAAGGGCGCGAATACAGGGAACATGAGAAAGAGAGTTGGAGGAATAGAATGAAATAGTGGGAGTTGGAGAATGAGTTTAATGCTGAGTAAGAGGTTCATTCCTTTTTTCTTCCCGACCAGAAAGTAAGTGTGTGCCCGAGTGCCAGAGAATTACCCTCCCTATTCAGCTACCATACCTATGTGCATTATTCCTTTCTTAGCGGCAGTCTTCCATTCGCGCTTGCTTTACACTCCATCGTTTTCCACACCCGTCTTTCCAGCTACCACTTGCACACCTTATTCCTTCTCATTCTCCAAGTCTCTCGGTTCCTCTTCTCGAATGCTTCAGGATCTTACACGGTGAGACGCGTTCTCCCTTTATCAAACTCTTTAGCTGGCCTAATTCGAGCGATTGCCTCATATTTTCCGCTCTGCGAATTTAGCGAAACGTCAGAGAACTCCCTCATTCCTCGTAAGCTTCCCTCTCTTAATCCCATGTGCCATGCTCATAGAGACCAGGAGTGAACGAAGAAAGCGCGTGAAGAGGAGGATGGAAGGGTGCACATAGATTTTTACGGGGAATACTAAAAGGTAACGGCGTACTAAATGAGGCCGACAGAAAATGCCTTAACGACTCCATTGTCGCAAGTTCATGCATAGAGCTACGTATTAAGTATGAAATGAATGTGAGACACATGTAAAGGCGAAAGACCACGAGCGCGAGAGAAAGTAGAGGCTCTAGTTCTCTCGTTTCGTTGTAAAATTCCCTCCTCGCTGAAAAGGCCATTGGCTGCGGACGTGGCGGTGATATCGTTGTACGGGGATTGTGGAGGATATGCAAGTAGCCTGTGGTAGATATTAGGTGAAGACCTTGGCTATACTGTAGGGAGCGTTGGCAAGATGTACCTTCTATCCACTGTGTATATGTGTTTCACTCGTACACTTCTAGCCCTGTAGCGGTAGGATAGGCAATGAGCATGAGAGGGAATAGTCAGGACTGGAGGGTATTCGGGTCGACGGGATGAAACGCTCACCTGGTTTAGGACAGCGACATTCATGGTAATGTATGAATAACGATTATCACCGTAAGTTTACAAACGAGATATAGGTAAGGGGTTCATAGGTACGGGGAAGAAAGATACGAAGGCATAAAAAATTGTTACAAAAATGAATATATATAGTGATATAAGAGTATATAGTGATATACGTCTACGTTGATGTCGTTATGGGTAACGATAACGGGTCAGTGGAGTCAGTGCACTCTTGCTTTCCTCGACTATTCGTATCTATCCTTACGAATGATGAGTGCTTGTGTGGGTGAAGTGCGTGCTACCACATTATTTTAGTCACAGACAGGAATATACAAAGGTGACAGAAGCATGTTAATGGAGAGATGTAAACACAAAGATTGAATGCAAGAAAAAGACTTAAGATTGAAACCCACCAGGTTTGTCTTGACTTATAGTAACAGAGTTGGGATAGAAAAAACGATGAAGATTGTAAGAAATATACTTCTCAGTTATTTAGTTTACATTATTCACACGAGGATTGAATTACGATGATACCACGAGCACTTGAAAGGTTGGAAATTTCATAAGTATATTTCAATTCATTTCTTTCCTTGACAATCAGCCTAAATTCCGTCACAAAAAATATCATAGTTGCAGATGCGTATCACTAATTTTTATACATAACACGCATTGCCTTTTTTCTCATACAATGAGCGGAATATGTATGAGATCGGTGATGGACGCCAGGTCCGGGGAGAGCGTTGGTACTCATCCCAGGGCCATAATCCCAAGCAGAGAGTGAGTATCACTCTTTTGATGCTACATGACACTTATATCTGGATTTATCGCTTGTTATCACGCATGATTATCTATGGAGCAACGCGTTATGTTCAACATCCGAGAGATACCAGCCATGAAGCGCATGCAGGATTAATGAATTTGAGAGGGATTCATTACCAGATAGGGGACAGACACCGAAGGTCGTCTTTAGAGGAAGTCAGTGTTGCGCGAATAAACTGGTTTAGCTGAATAATTCCGGATTGAAAGGTAAGAAAGTTACGCTGTAGCCCTATAGTAATGGCCTTAGATTTTGGTCGAGGGGCTATTCACTCTTGAAATCACTGAACCACCCTGGTCTTAAATCAGAATTGAAATCACTCGAAATCGGAGCAAATCACATAAAATCGGCGTTACTCAAACGTCGTTGAAATCACTCAAAATCAGAATTAATTCACTAAGAATTGTTTTAAATAGCGTGAAATCACGTCAGTCAGGAAATCACCAGAAATCACGTAATATATGCAGTATCTAAAAAGTTTTTTTTTAACGGCGTTGCTACTATCAAACTACGCCCACTAGAACAAACCACACAAACGTGCTCTAAAGCGCATTTCCTATCGAATGATATTAAGTATCAGCATCGACAGCAACATAGTTTTTAGGTTCTTGAGCGAGACCCGGCGAGGTCTTGAGTCTCGTCTGAAACTGATGTGAGTCAGTCTTGCACTGATTGTGTGCTTTTTGCGTCAAACTTGTAATATTGTTTGTTGCAGGAATGTACGACTAATTTTATTCGATATTTTATTCTTTTCTTTTTTGTTTCGTCGTATGATATCACTGTAAGGCGTTATACTCGTATAAAATTAAAACATAATATCGATTAGTGATAATTGGATATCTTTTCGATCTGTCGTCTCTCGGCTCGCCTGTTTGATAAAATTATCGTATAAACTGCAACACGTGCAGAATAAATCATTTGAATTTTGAAATATTATAAACTTTCGTGAGAAGTAAAGCAATTGAAGAAATAATAAACGCCACGAACTTCTTTATTCAATAATTACGTTACTTAATTAATTTCATTCGTCCAATTTTAATGGGATCTTAGAACAAAGAAAAATCGTGTGACATTGAATTTTAAGAAAAGTCTGAACCGTGGGCTGCGCAGGATAAAGTAATCATAGAGCTAAAAAAAACCACTATTGCTGCGCATCAATCTGCATTCTTATTTAACGATATCTTCACCTAATATGTCCATATTAATTCAGCGTTTTATAAACAAATAAAAAAATTATTTCAACTCTCAAATAATTTTTTTTTTTCGATCCCTAAGCGACACCGCACTTGACCCTGGTATACTGTGATTTGATGTACAAGCGATAAATAATAAATAATTCCGTTCCACGTGCTTTCAGTGATTTCACAAATGATTCGTTCAAATTGTGAGAAATCACTTGAAATCACATCGACTCGCATGTATTTTAAATTCACTTGAATCATTAATGAAATCATGTGAAATCGACTTCACTTTGAAATAACTTGTACACTGCACTTGGTAGTGAATAGCCCCTCGATTTTGGTTATAGTTGCTGGTATTTTGGTGCAATTTCCTGTTCAGGTTAAAAGGAAATAAAATAGTTAAGTACCTGAACACGCTCCAACACGCTACAACAAATGTTATATAGGAGGTATGACAGACTCCATTGGTTATGGCACATCCCATGATATATGATAGCCTTTATCGGTTGTAACGGACCCCATCGGGTATATGTAAGATCCCATGATGTATCAAACCCTTTATGGGTCGTGTAACAGTCCATACATGGGATATGCGTATGGCATACCCCATGTGACCGCATGGCTCGTGTAGTATTATATGACAGGCCCGCTGAGGTATGGCAGACTCCATGAGCTATCACTGAATCTATGGGGTTTGACAAGCTATGAGGAGTGTAATAGTTTCTATGGGGTGTAACAGTAGAGATTACTTGTAATCCGCGATACAACACGAAAATCAGTAAAATATGACTGGGAGGGCCCGGTAAAACTGTTACTTTACGTGTGATTACCGTTAGGATTGCTGTGAGAAGTTCCCGTCTCACTTTGGTAACGTTTCATGAAAAACGGGACAGGAAAAATTCCTGCTATTCTCTGTCACGATGTGTAAAATTAAAGAAATTTGGTTGAATTATTCTTATTTTGTTATGCATGCAATTTTCGCAAAATAAATTCCTGAGATACCAAATGTTAATGAACGAGTGAAGTAACGACACCAACATTTTGTGTTAGGTCCGATAATATCGATGCACAACGATTCGTTTCCCCATCACACGTCCAAATGCCATACACACAGTTCACATTGAAGTCTGTTTCTGGACGTTTGTTTCTATTCAATTCTGCATTAACGTCGTTTCGTTATCAAGAATTATCTTAATTGTTTCCCCTGAAATGTTTCATATGAGTGTGAAATGTGATTCTGATTTTCATAATAATAATGTATATATGTATGTGTAGACGTGATACTGCAATATTGTTTTTGGGTCAAAGTTAATTTACCCTTACAGCCTGATCAATGTCGAAAGTAGATGAGTCGGAGAGGGGCGAAGTAGGACGGATGGGAGAGGAGGGCAGACCTTTCGTGAAAAAAAAAAAAAAAACGAATACTTCGCGAGGTCGAGATAGCGTGAGTACGGTGGGAAATTTACTACCCTCGCGGGACGGTAGAGGCGCCCACGAGAAATGCGAATATGATAGAGAATGGCAGAAATGGCCCTGGTAGAATATCACGTGATAGAATTTCTTACTGAAGCATTGAGAACGAAAATAAATTGCTTTGTTATGCGCAAACAAACTAGAGATCTATCCGCAAGGGTCAAAATTTCATATGTTTGAAACTTAAGAAGGAAATTTTTGCTTCTCTTCCGAATCTATATTCACGAGAGCGTTTCAGAGCTATCTCCTGGATAAGATATCATCTAGTCACCGGGTCCAGCTTTGGTGCAATTTTTTATATCTTGTAGTGTTGATAGTTATTTGAGTTTCCTAAAAAAAAAAATCATGAATTCATTTTGATTGTAGAACGTTGGTTTGTGGTTTCTTTTCCGTTGGCATGATCGATTTTGCTCGAATACGTGTACACATTTTTTTCAGAAAATAAATGATGCTTGTCAGTTACAGTAATTGATAAAGTTGGTTGAAAATCTTCTTTAGGACACAATTGAAGTAAAAATCAATGAGATTTTATTGGTATTTTCCAGCAACATCACCGCGATTAAGAAGTTCAACAAATCTCATCTGCGCTCTATAAAATCTGAAAAAAGGGAAGAAAAAAGTGAACAGTAAAGTATGGCAGGGGTGGCGTCCACATAGCTTGGAGAAATAAAATTCTACTTCAAAGGACCTTGCATGTTGGGTCAGCCCAACGAATTTCACATACTTCTGTTATTTCTCCTGTCTCAATGCCTTACAACGTGTGTATTTCCTCTTTCCTTAAGATATTGCCTCCTCAAAGACCTTTCCCTCCTGAATGTGGCAGCTTTGAGAACCAGGCGAGGTTCTCAGAGACAAAAGCAAGAGTAATTCAGAGAATATCCGAATGAGAATGCATGGCCGATATGGTATGTGAGTGACAAGTAGATCGTAAATTGAAAGGAGGATGGGTTAATTGGCGTGTAAAACTTTACTGGAGCAATTTCGCCGATCGAATCATCGGGGTAAACGACCGCCAATTCTATCGGACTGCTGTCTATGATGGTTGGCTACGAACACGCACCCTGCTCCTTACCCACCATACCTATCGTTTGATGCACCTCATATGTCTATACGTCTTGTGGCAATACTCACGTATATATATATATATATATATAATGCACGTACGAATGGCACAGTCCTCGTCGATCGTTCGGACCAATCAGTAGAATTTCACCTTAAGTGAGGAATATAAACATGTGTGACTCCGAAAATGGCAGTAATAAATTTGCATGATACCTCCAAAAATCGGGCGAATCTACCCCTGTCTGGCAAGCGACGCAACTATGGTGAGAGGCTTGAGCCGGTTTCGTACAGGAGGAACGAAAGATGGGCAAGGTGATACTTGATGCAACACCTGCACGGCTTATGTAACTAATTGGTATAATAAGTTTTATCTTTGCTGCACATTGAGCCAACTGTAATAAAGGATGGTTCAGAATTTTTTTTCTTCACTGCGCCCTGGAATCAATTCTAGAAATGCTCCTTATGGGAGGATAAGTAGAGTCGGATTTTCCTGATTCCAACATTTATGATGACGTCTAACCGTCATCGTAAATTTGGTCCTTTTACTCGATACACGTATGAGCATGTATCCCTGCCATGGACTTTATATTACAGGATACGTGAGAAATGCTGTTGCTTGAGACAGATGGTGTACCATTCACGTATCTGTTGTCTTATGGATACTGTGCTTGGTTGAATATATAGTCTTTTTATAGCGATAATAATATGTGTAAGGCGTAAAACAATCTTCTATCTTTATATTTTTTGGCAGTGCATCATTCTCTTGATTTTGATGTTGTAATAAGAAAGATTTCGATTCGTTTGCGAATAGTGGTACTGCCTTGTTTTTCGCAGGCAAACCACTATTCGTAGAGTCATGCTAATTTCTGTCATTTTTTTTTATTAAAAATTAAACATCGGCAAAGACTATTAACGACGGTTTTACATCAACATATAGCATATATAATAGGCAGATAAATATTGAATATGATTGATTTTCTTCGTTGATCAGAGATAACTATATAAGAGTAATTTTTATAGTTTTCCCTGAATACAGTCAGATGGTATAGCATATATCACGGCGAGAGACCACTGAAGAGAAACGGGTGAAATGGAAGCGATGGTCGATTTCTGTGTGACCCTCGTGGCCACGGAATGCGATATAGCGTGATTCTTGCAGTGTTTTTGCTCGAAAACAGAGAAAATAAACAGAGAGAGAGAGAGAGAGAGAGAGAGAGAGAGAGAGAGAGAGAGAGAGAGAGAGAGAGAGAGAGAGAGAGAGAGAGAGAGAAAACAGACGAGTTGGGCAGGTTGTGGTGGCAAAAGAAGTTTCCACTAGAGGCAAAGCAAAAGAGCAAATAGTCTAAGAGCTAGCGACCAAATCGGTCATGTAGCTTTAGCTGTATTGAAACTCCGTTAGCTACTTCCTTGAACGACCTTTTACGATAATCTTCGTGCTGGCAGGCCGCGGGCGGTGGGTGTGGGTGTAGTGGGGTGGGGAAAAAAAAGAAAAAAAATGTAGGTTTAGCGACTTTAATTTTTTTTTCAAACAATTGCTCTGTACCCCCTGTGCACCCACAAAAATTTTTTAATCGATCGGGTGGTGGAAAGGGGTTGCCAGCGTTAATTGAAAGTACCAAAAAAATAATAATTTTCATGTGGGCTCAGCTGTAATGGCTTTTTTTCTGACGCGAGATTAATTAATATGTAAGCCCCAAAAAAATAGCCATGCAAAAATAGCGGTGGGAAGGTATCGAAAAAAATTATTGAAATCGTTTGATTTCGCTCGAAAATGAGCCGAGGGAAAGGCAAAAGCGGACGTGGAGGGGATATCAGCCGCCGTCTGCGTCAGCGCGCTCACGGAGCGTCGTTTGTGTTCGGCTAACAGAGAGTAATCCCCTCCACGTCCGCTTTTGCCTTCCCCTCGGCTCATTTTCGAGCGAAATCAAACGATTTCAATAATTTTTTTCGATACCTTCCCACCGCTATTTTTGCATGGCTATTTTTTTGGGGCTTACATATTAATTAATCTCGCGTCAGAAAAAAAGCCATTACAGCTGAGCCCACATGAAAATTATTATTTTTTTGGTACTTTCAATTAACGCTGGCAACCTCTTTCCACCACCCGATCGATTAAAAATTTTTTGTGGGTGCACAGGGAGTACAGAGCAATTGTTTGAAAAAAAAATTAAAGTCGCTAAACCTACATTTTTTTTCTTTTTTTTCCCCACCCCACTACACCCACACCCACCACCCGCGGCCTGCCAGCACGAAGATTATCGTAAAAGGTCGTTCAAGAAAGTAGCTAACGGAGTTTCAATACAGCTAAAGCTACATGACCGATTTGGTCGCTAGCTCTCCGTCTAAAAGGGTTTGTATAGATAGGTACGTATTCCCCTGGGTTCCTGAGTCTAGCTGGCCCTCAGTTGTCCCGTATATCGTTCGACTACGTGCAACTCAAAGTTACTCTTTTTTTCTCTTTGTTGATCAAATACACGAGATTCCACATGTGTATCGTATTCATACGGAATACATTGATTTCGTAGAAGTTATACACGTTATGTCCATAAATTTCTAATACATTTAGCCAATTGAATTTTATCACGCAGTTATTCCAAGCACGCAACGTTTTTTTTTAATATCGCCACGCGTTTCGTTGAAACCGTGCCTTTCCACAAATGACGATAATATCCTAAAATTAGAACATCGAGGAAAGCGGCATGAACAAGAACTCGAATATAATTGCATGACTGAATGGTTGTTTGTCAATTGGGTAAAAAGAAGAAATGACTGCCAGACGATTGAGTCAAACGAATAGAGGTTTACCGAGATATATAGTAATAAATAAATACACAAGATGTATGTTGTTATGTTAAAGTGTCAGTTGAAGTTCCGACCCCACACAGTCAAGATTGTACTTTATGTTCTATACATTTACAATTTTGATTCCTTGGAATCGTCGGCAGTTCCTTTTTTAATATTTTTTCCTTTATACACTCTTTCAAGTTTTTACGTCCCTTCCCCTCCATTCCCATTTCCATCCCATTCTTTGAGACCCAGCCAGAGGTCTGTCTCCAGTCACTCATACCTAATTCACGACTATATCGAATTTGCATGTGGGCACAGGGAAACTGCGGTAAACATGATTGATAAAGGTTGCTACATTTTACTGACAATGAGCTTCAGTTGTATTTTGCCATTGTAAACTCAGAAAAACTGCCTGCCGCTGGGTAGTCGTCGTGCAAGCCAGTATATGGCTAAGTGGTCACCTAGTCGACGAAGCCACGCCAAACTGAAGCTTTTATTTCTTGTACTTACTACTTGGATCCGGTAGCTTAACGGTTGTAAAATTTCAAGGTAGATTAAAGATTTTTCAGAGGAATAAATTCATTTGGAAATTTGGAACTTCAGCATTGAAGTTGCCATCACGGCAACTGAAGCTCAACTTCACACAATTAGAGATCAGATGAGAATAATTTCAAAGATGGTAATTGCCCATTAAATTCTCCGGATTAAAAGTAAGTATAATAAAGAATGCTAGTGCAACGATTGAAATCAAGTGGATAATGGAGTGAAAGAAAATTTTCGGCAGCGCCGAGCGCCCTTCCCTTACAGTTTACGGTTGCCCTGCTCACCGCGCATCGTCGCCATGCCGTCACTTTGTCTGCCGTCACTTTCGCTCAGACACCCTTGTAGATGTTAATTAATGAATTCTGAAGAATTGCCGTGGAAAGTTTGTGTTTTTGTTTGCAATCTGAAAACTTTTGAAATGTCTCGTTATTGATACCTGTTGATGCCCTAGGAAGTAGGATAATTCAGCATCAGAGTCTCACGCATTCAACGCAAGGAGAACTGGAAGATTTTTTAGAGCTATGTGGTTTAAACACATACAATCAATTCGATATGCCTATGATACCTTTTCGTACTGGACCCATCACACTTTCCTTTCTGTACACCTTTCATTACTTCTCTGTCTGTACGCATACGTGCACAAACCTGTATGACTTTATATCTGTGCCGTTTTAAGGTAAGATCACCGTCATACAGGACAAATCTTTGCGTCTGCTCGCCCCAGATCGACCCATCTCACTCGTCGCAACTGATTCTTTCTTATTCCTTTTCTCGCTTATACCAGCTTTCGCCCAGAACAGCCAGGAAACGCTGACTCCTCGACTCGTCCCCGTAACAAGATGCGTCCGACGAAAGAGTTCGGTAGAAGATCCAAAAGAAAATAAAATTTCGGGTGAATGAAGTTTCCTCTCGCTTTTCTGGCTAACATACCAGACGACTAGCTAGATGACCTAGCTATCATTGGCTCCGACCACGGGCTTATATCGTCTTCTCCTCTTTCTCACCCTCTTTCTGCTCCACCATTTCCACTTCTACTACTTCACCCTCATCCGGCGCCTAGCTTCTGGTGTCGACTCTGGCTTGTCTTCTCTATGCATACGCGCGCGCGCACATACACACACCCACAGTCACACACACACACACATATATATATATATATATATATATATATATATATATATATATATATTCCTACACCTTTTCGGTCTTCCACTATCTAGAAACATCCCCAGATCGCGTTAAGCAACGACCAACTTTTAATCTGGTACCCCTGCCCTTCTCGCGATGTTAACGACGGATTGCGAAACTCTTGGTTGTCGACGAGAGGCTTTTCCTCTTCCGTTCGAATTTTCTTTTTCAAGCGGTCTCTGACTGTCTCGTCCGCAAGATTATTGCGCGACGGCTGGAACTACCTACTGGCCTTCTAGATGCAACATTAAAAAATCATTTTCGTGAGTGCGCCTATCTTGGCTTCAAGGATGTAACCTGTATAGCACAACATTAATTGAAACGATTAGGGATTCCGTAAGGGCAATTCAGTTCATAGCGAAATCTCCGTCGCTCTTAAATCCACCATTATAAATCTTACAAATGAAACGATCAGATCATGCAAGAAGAATGAAGGATGACCGGCCAAGTTTTGATTATTTGGATTGTCAAAGTGCTTCTGTGTAATGCTGTCCATCTAAGGCATAGAACATCAATGAAAGTCTAACTAAATGATTTAAATTAATCGTATATTCATAATGATGAACGAGACTACGCGAATTATGACGAATTATTGTAATAAGTACTCGTTAAATAGATGTATCATAAATGAGGCCTCGAGTACTTAAGAGATTCAGAGTTATAGTTTATTCGTGTACCCGAAATAAATCCACCTAAGTAATGCATCTAATGCGATAAGAAAAGCATGACGAATCAGTCGTTCGAACGATACCTTTTTCAACTTCGATTGAGTTTTCTTTTCATCAGTGTTAGCATCGAGACTTTCAGAGTTTTCACCCCTTTTTCCCCATTGTCCCAATTTTCATTCTGTTTCTTGCGACCTCTCAGAGTGGCGTCCACAATCAATTTTTCCCACTGCACTACTGTATCGCATTTGCACGAGGGCAAACTGCTTCGCACTCAGTAATCGGAAAGCCAGTGCATGGCTGAACGGTCACCCATCCAATTACAGACTAAGGCCAATTTTGTTTAGCTTCGGTAACTCCGTTTCGGCTCATTTTTTTTCCAGCATCGAATCGCTTGAAGTGATTGAGGAACAATGAAACGTTTACATACTCTAAAAACAAGTTCAACGAAGGTAAAAGTCAATAAAGCTCCGAATCTTCGTGAGGAATTCCGCGTGTGAATTGGGCTAAAAGTACACGAAGTACAACTTCTTGGAAACCGTAGAGTTTGAACGTACATTTACGCACGCCACAAGCTGCGTATAACGATAGCTAGATTTGCTTGGGCAAACTCAACGGAGCTTGAATTTCAGATATTTGTCTTTCCGATATTCACACGAGCTTTACAGCTGGCAAGGGATATTGACAGATATAAGCTATAAGTATATCCATGTGTTCATGTAAATATATGTCTCGCCGTTGGCGTGTAGAGGGATTGAGGACCTGTTTGGGTTTGTTCGAGTTGGGTTATTCTTTCGGCATGCCTTCATCCTTGGACGTGGATTATAATTTTTAATTTATTGACAACGATTTTTGCGCTTGGAATCGTTGAATAAAAGCAGATTTGGTTAAGGTAGTTCTACCACATTATTGTGGAAATTAAGACAAAAATGTAAACACAAGCCGTAATTAGTTGCTTTGCATTTTTATCAGTCATTTCGACAGATTGATATCCTTATAACCAAGAGACTTCTTTTTTCATTAACTGCGTGAATATTAAGATTGATAGTTCGATATTATTATACATTTTGGGAAACTAGACGTTGCTCCGAGCACGTGCGATACCAAATACGTATTTTATTAAACCACGGACGAAAATCTTTTTTTCAAACTGTCATTTGACTGAACTATAAGTCGCCGTATAGCTACCTCAAGCATACTTGTTGTTGGTGAGGGTAAGAGAGTCCAGGAGAACTAAGGGTACCAGGTGAACCGGGACGAAATTCCGAATTACAGATTGGAAATTCCCAGGGCGACCACGTCGATAAGTTTCGAGGACCCGAAGTTGAAACGGGTCTTTCGTTGTATATACAGTTTTTTTTTTGCTGAAATGAGATGCGGAAAGTATGTGTACGTGTGTGCGCAAGAGGTTTGATTGTGCTTTCCGAAGTAAAGTTAAAGAAGTGAGCAAGAGAGAAAGAGAGAGAGAGAGAGAGAAAGAGGGGCGCAATGCCAACCAGGAGACGCAGTCAGTCTCCACATCGATCCCCAATGCCCCCGGGCCACCGCGCTATTCGCATCTTCTCTTCTATACTCGTCTCTCATACAATCGCAACTTTTGCAATAAATCCCCTGTCACTCGGAGTAACTGGTGCGATCGGGCTTTCGAGTCCCAACGCCACACCCAGCCCCGCACGTCGCTTTTTCTCTATCAGCCTGTCTCTCAGTTTCTCTCTCTCTCTCTCTCTCTCTCTCTCCCTCTCTCTTTCTCACTTTCTTCCAACCCCCTTGATATATATCTTTCACTCTTCTTCGGCTGTTGAGTAATGTTGCAAGGGCTCTATTTATTTGCACGACAGATGGAAGGTAACTGCCATCAATTTCGGCAAGATAAAACTAGTACAATGTACATTCTTGTATAATATGATACAGTGGTCGATTAAATGATAGCAAATACGAATTAATTTCCACACGAATGTTGACACGGTGGTCAACCTTCAAGTACAGAATTCAAATAACTATTTACGCGGGATTTACAAAAAATAAGGGTGTAGCGCGAGTATTGAACAGACGATCGAAGCACGTGTGCGCCACAGAATCGGATTACCTATATCACTTCAGACAAGACCTATCTCTCTCTCTCTCTCTCTCTCTCTCTCTTTCGTTCTCTCTTCCTCTCCTATTCGGGGCTCTCGACGTTCTCGCTGCGATTCTCGACTATTACCCATGAATTACGAATGGGTTGATGCCAACATTACCAGGGGGCAAAGGATTCGAACGAGATCCATTTGTGCTTATATATGTATGTAGCCAACATCGGAGAGCATATAATGCAGTGTGATTATACGATGATACAGAGCTACGAATATACTCATGCTCGCTTTGGCTAGGGATACACGTTAAGACTCATGCCATCCTCGTTGCGCAAGTACCTAAATATGCACTCGCGCATACAAGTATCGGTAATTCGACCAAGAACGAATCTGATTATAGAGTTAAATACGTGTCTATATATAGACATATATGTGTATACATGGAGGTATACATATAGGTAATTATACTTCATTCGAAGTCATACGAGTATTCTCGATCGCGACCCATGGTAAATGGTCGAAATACAACACCTGCAGGCAGTAACAATCGATACATGCACACCGTGAATATTCGCCCTCTTATATTTATACGCATTCGTATACGAGCGATCGAACATCGTACGATTTAGCATCGTTTCAGTCACGTTCAATGATGCTCGGTATCGTGATGGAGTTGGCCCATTTTAGGAATAAAACCTTCGCACTGCTAGACATGACGCATTCATTGTCTCGACGTTCACTTTATACTCCGTAAACTAACCGTGAAAGAATCGTGAAAGAATAAAATCCGTGACAGCTATCTGCACGAAAAAGTGTTATTTGGAAACGAAAATTTTATTTTGTATGAACATTGTTATTCGCTCTTGAATTCTAGAACCCCCCCAAACACCATCAATGGTGCGAAAAAACTTGAGAAAATTCCATTTACCTGCATCATTTTGTCCATCCTTACAAAAAGTTGTCAAATAAATTCGAATCATCCAACCCACATATTGTCAAGTACATTTAGTATTGTTATTTTTTTACTAAACTATTCAAGATTTTATGTTCACACGTAAGACATTTATCATAATCTAAAAATTGATTGCTTAAACGATTGGAAGAAAAAAATGCGCATTAAAAAAAAAATTTCGAACGAAGTTCTTGATGAGTTATGTAAAATGCATGTATGGTATACAATTCGTAATTCATGGATGACCTGTCACGAACTCACCAAGTACTTCGTTCGAAAATTTTTTTGATCCGAATTTTTTTCGTTTCAGTCTAGACGTGTGCGAAAAATTTTGGCAGCAAAGAGACGAAAAAAATAAAAAAATGAAATAAACGTATCTTTTTAAATTGGCCTAGACCCTATAATTATTTAATTATCAAGAATATAAATTTTCAGTACGATTATGCAGTTAGCATTGACGAAATCTGGTTTTAAAATATTTTTCATTTTTTTTCAACGACACAAACTCTGCAAAACTTATATTACCTGTAGTTGCTCAAACCACCCGAACACTCTTCAACGTCGTGATGCTATACCCTAAAGCCACCAATAGCCCTGCGTTTTCATCTATTTGAAGTTTCACAAAATTCCAAACTTGACTAATGCATGAAAGACAATAAATTTAACGATCTTATTATCAATACTATTATTATTATTAGTATTATTATTATTATTATTGAAATTATATTTAATAGTACGAATACAGTGTTAATGATGAAGAACCCGCAATTAAAAATCACTTTGAATCTCGATTGTCCGTATTTAATGAAGAAAGTTTACACCATTTACGGTCATGCGGATTTATCATTTATTCTGAACTCCAAGATTTTCTCATTTCGTTGAAGATAAGACTCGGTGAGAAAGATCTGAATTGCCAGAGCTGATAAAACATCACTTTTTACCGTCACAGTGAAAAAACTTTTACGTCTCCGCGATCGAGAAAATTCGCAGGAAATCTGAAGAACGACGAGAATCGTTACATTGCAGTGCTGATGGATATTCAAGAGATCCCGTGGCTAACGCGGCGTCGACCGTGTGGCAGCAGGAGTCGCCGATTTCTTTCGGAATATCCGGAGATCATCCACGCCATATCGTCGTGTCGTCATCATCGCATAACGGCGAAGTTTAAACGACATTGTCGGGACGAACAAAGATGACTCTCGAAATTCATCCGCCCATATTGGAGACGAGAGAGAATGAGAGCCATGGCTACACGGCGCCGTTTCTCGTCAGTCCACAGTACTTCTTTTGAGGAGTTTAAATTGAATTCCGTGCAAATAGAGACTGTGCCAAAAACTTTCGGTAAGGAAAGCGCGGAAAACCCATATTCAAGACGCAGGACATAACACCATCGCCGCTTTCCTGAGTTCCTTGAGAAAGAACAGCCTCTTTCGAGCCTGTCGATCGTAATTTCATTAGCCAAACTTGGGAACTGTTGGTCAAATGATCAAGATTTCCCTCAGTACTGACGTAGACTATATCCAAGTTCCAATCACGCAAAACAAAACTTTTTCCATATGATCGGAAAACGTATTTATGTACTAAATTCTTCGTTACCGTCAATATCTCACCATTCCAATATTATTATTATTATGAAGAGAAAACTCTTTGCCACAAAAATATATTGCGGATCGAGTCCCAAGAGGGTCAACTGTAAGGATGAGATCGGCATGGTGATTGAGTGACGACATGGAGATCAGCTAGTAGAATCTGTTAGGCCTGTTTAACGAGTGCCTTAAAATCTAAGCACATGTCCAACATAATAAACCTGAACAAACAGAAATATAAACTTATAAAGGAAGAAATAATAATAATAATAATAAATAACGCTGAAACATTTCGCGAAATTGTTTAAAAATAAGTAAAACTCACTGAGTAGGCTCACTGCGTAGGCAATAATCAAAACATAAATGGCAGTCATCAAAGAAACCAGTAAGCAAATAAGATGCGAGCGATTGATACAAATTTTTTAATTCGAGTCACATGAGCACATCAGATTTTATATCGATATCACATTTTAAGTATTGGCATCGTTCAATAGTGGGATGGGTGACCGTATAGCCGTATACTGGCTTGCGTGCCAACTGCTCATCGTGAGGCATTTTCCTGAGCTTCTGGTGATAATACAACTGAAACTCAATAAAATGTAGCCACCCTTATCAGTCAGGTGTTTCGCAGTTTCCCCGTGCCTACGTGCGAATACGATACAGTAGAAAATTTGTGGACAACATTCTCAGGCGGTTTCATGGATTCGAATGGTGTATGGAAATTGGAAAATGAAGTACACGGAGTAAGGGCAAGGAATACGTAAAGGGCAAAGGATGTCGTACGATTGGGAAAACTAATAAAAATATAAATATATATATATATATAAAATATACTTCACATGTATTTTAAATATATATTCAATATTATCAAGTTCAGAAGTATTCTCGCACGTATATATTTTTTCTATTAGGGATATGCTGGCAGGATATTTTCATTATCGAGAGAAATAAATATATAGGTGCATGTATGCAAGCCTATTGTTTCCTCTTTGGAACGTTGAAAAGAGTTCAAACACATCGTGTGGCGCGTGGAAAGTATCGCCGATGCAATTGGGGCAAGTTTGAAAGCGAAAATGTGTATAGAATGGGGAATAACAGAAGAGGTATGGAAAACTCGTGGTTGGAGCGCCTCCCCGACCAGTCAGAATCATGAACGCTCGAGCGTCAACGGTTTTTTATCACGGATATTTTACGAAATATTTTGTTTTTATGAATAAATTCCATCCTGTCCTTCACACGATACGTATATTTATATTATGTACATTCAGCTTGAACATCAATGAAGTCCCCCCGCATAATATGCATATGGGCTCTGGGAACCGAAGCTTCGATTCCCCTGTGAAAAGTGGCTGCATATGCATTATACATATATATGACGTCGATGAATTCCCCGGAGCCGCGATATGCACTGTTTGCGTTTAGCGCGCTTGCTGATTTATCGATGGGTCAATTAAACTGTATATTTCCACACCAGGTTTGTACGACAAACCGATGTGGCCACAGAAAAGCGTAAAGATTAAGGATGATGAAGGTGTGTGGGTGTGTTTGCGTTTATGTGCGTTGACGATCTAGAGTTTACCAGCATAATCTCGTAATTTTACGAATCGTGGTGAATTATATATGAAAATGATTCATGATTCGATGTTTAAACTAATATACGTGTGCTTATTCACCATGAAATATATTGGCCTGGTAACTTAAAACTCAACTACACAATTCCACTGCTCAATTGACACGAAAACCCACTCTACGATTGGTCTTATTCAATAAGATAAACATCTAACGAAATAAGATAATTTTGGAACACAGATACGGATTACCATTTTTATCACTGAAAGAAATCGGATAGTTAATGCAACTAAAAGACCATGGCTATAAAAATATAATACAGGCAAATGTTTATTCAGTAATACTACCAATTTAATCGTTACCGGAATTAAGTAAATTAATTGTGGTGACCTTTTGGACATTATCTTTGGCAATTGTAGCTCTGAAAAAAAAACGTCTTATCGTTACCCGAAGTGTGGATTTAACTCCAAATATATCGTTGCTATAAGTGTGCAAGTTCTCAACACTGACTTATTGGTTATAGTCAAGAGCAAATAGTGGAACGAACAAGTAATAAAATTGGTTAAAATGTATTATCGAATTTCCAGAACTATGTACAATAGGTTCTGGCAATTCAAACAATGAAAGCTACGGTCTTTTAAATCATGAATTTTCAGTGGACCTTTACAAATTAGATCGTTTTCACATTGTTTCTACCGCTCGTAGAAAAATCTTTGGAAATATTTTTGGTTGCCTAGACTGGTTTATAAAATTAAGATATTGAAGATCTATCACTATTCAGAAATTTTTTTTCGGTACTTTCGAGCTCTGCAGCTTTTACTCTTGATCAACTATGTTTTTACAGCTATGAAGATGAACCTCTGACATCGACACAATTGAAACCCCTTGGTTCCCGTTAAGCCGATAAATGCTGCCAATTTTAGGGGGGTCAACGAAGAATGCTGAATATTCTTGCATTTTGTTGATCAACTTTGAGATTGAAATTTCCAAATTCTACTCCACGAGTCTCTCCGCGGACTCAAACCTGGTTTTAAACTTCCCACACTCTAAATTTGAATATATTGAAGCCACTGGAAGGTTTTTAGATTTCATCCAGGGGAACGATATAATACCCATTTACCGACCAATATAAGATACACACACATATATATATATATAAGTATCAGGATGTAATTGGGATGGAACTAGAAGCATGGTGACGCGTGATCCATGTTAAATGCTAAGCTTCGGTTTTCAGAAACTAATATGCCACATATGATCTAACGATATCAGATTTTTCGTTCGCAATAAATTTCAGCTGAACAGCTCACTTATCTGATTTCCCACGTATACGATTTTGAATATAAGAGGTCATGTTTCAGCGGCCAACACTTTGTTGAGAATTAAGCCGAAATCGGGTCAATATTGTCTCCAATTTACTTAAAATTTTACGTCCAGGACAAGACAGTGACATCCGTTTCACCATTCATCGCTTTGCTTGCTGAATTTATCAGAAGCCTCATTGCTTTGCCAGCTGAATTCATCAGAAACCCCATCCATTTGCAAGAATCTGTCCCCAGTGTGGTGCACTCGGCGCAACCTCATTCGCAGTCCTGACCAAGAAGTTCACAAAGCTTTTGTACATTTCTGCGCAAACTATAGTAAGCGGATTAATGCTGTATTCGCCGTTGTAGAGAGTCGAGATATTCAATAACAACGCAGAAGTTAGCCCGCGGCCTCGTCCAGGTCGTTACGAAAGCCTTTTCCTTTCCTCCTGTACATTGTCTCTCTTCAAGATTTCTTAACACATATGTCATTTCAATATTCTAATTTTACGAAAGTTGATAATATTGTTATGAACACGGAGAGTAGCCTAATAAAATACACAGGACAGAAGAAACGACGAGCGAAGCTCGTCATTGATAGCGAATTTAACTCGTTGCACTGGTGCGCACTGAGTGTATTTTCATCTATTTCCAAAGCGTATGGTAGAAAAGGATGAAACTGCACTCAGTGCGCACCAGTGAAACGAGTTAAATTCGCTACAACAGAACTGACGAACTGACGATCGAACCTTCAGTTGTTTAGGAGTCTCGGGATAAACGTCATGAAGTGCGGCTGTACGATGATAAGCGATCAGGGATCATATTGTAATTAATAAACCCGCCCCGAAAACAAATATCCGCGTTGTCATTTCGTTACAATATTGAATTCCTGTTTTATAAGAGTACGAGAACACTAGGGAGCATGATGTATATCTGGCACCTATGGCGTGTATGGGAACGTCGGACTAAAATTGTGGTTTGTCAACATTCAAATTTATTGAGTTTTGGACTAAATAAGTAACGAGTAAGGTCAGTACATCGGTGATCGATTGGATAAGATAATTTCGGGTAATGTATAGAAAAATAAGTCAGTAGGTCAAAGTCACCTGTGAATGACTGTATAGACACAGTCACAAACGATGACGAAAAGAAAATGATGCTATTAAACCTCTGAGATCTATACATTTCTTGCATTTTCAGTCTAACAATAATTAAGTCACGCGGAGGTAACGTAAATAAGAACCTTGATGCTCCAGTGATAATAATTATATGCCCCCAAGCTCATCTTCAGAACCACCTGATAAGGGGGCATACTCATTTCTAAATGCTGATAACTAAGAGGGAGGTAAAAAAAATTACCATTGATGTCGAAGAATATCCGACACCCAATTAATATTAGTTTTATGCCTCTAGTAAATAGGTTCCACTAATAAATGATTTAATAATATTTGTCATTAAAGACGTCATTCGCAGGCAGTCAGTTATCTACTGGTGTAAACACATTATTTGGGCTGTATTTAGAGTTTTTGTTGATGGATTCATTTTTAAAGTTTGCCAAGAAAATGAATGAAACTTTTTGTCATCTTTCACGGGCGTGATAGGCATACTAGAAATGGCAAGCGTGACTAATACTTGGAATCTCTTTTGGTTGTCAAAGACTCTGCTGGAAAAACTCGACAGAACTTTGTCGTCGCTAAATTCTTCGAGCAGCCAAGTCGAAGACGATTGATACGATAATGCTTGAGTAGTGTTTTCAAAATTTCAAAGCTTCAATCATTGAGCCAAATTTTTATAGGGCTTAGGGCTAACTGATCATGATAAATTTTCTAGATTCGATCACTTCAACAACTTGTTACAGACTAAACAATGCAACATAAAAAAAATAACACTTGGCATGTGAGAAGAACATAATTTTAAAGATAATTTTTCAAAAAAATATATTCTGTCAAGAGTCAGGTTGGTCTTTATACTGCATAAATATAGCACATTCGACTTTCAACGGTCGAGGTTTATAGGCAAGGAGGAGCCAGAAGAATTAATAGCATATTAGTGGCAGTGTTTTGGATTATGAGTCGGTATGGTCGTTATTAGAAAGGTGCCAAGAAGTGCCATCACGACTTCCGAATGAGCTGCATCAGTTCTCTTGCAAAAGACGAAGAAGTGTTGGGAAGTCTCGGTAGCATGGAAAAGCGAATGTGCTCACGAAACTATGTATGCGGTATATGTGTACGCTGGTCTTAAATCGTGTGGCCGGTGCAGAGAGGCGACAACATCTGGCCATTAGAATGAAATACCGTCGCAGCTGACCGTATCTCACGAGTGGGTGGTTGCACTTCCATCCCCTCGCAGTCCTCCTTCGCGCTCTATCTCTCTCTCTCTCTCTCTCTCTCTCTCTCTCTCTCTCTCTCTCTCTCTCTGTCTTTTCTCCTCTTCTGGCAACCTCTCCCTTCAGTACGATATCATTTTTATACCATTATACCCCATTAAATCCGGCCAACCTTAGCACCTTAGCCTTCTTGCTCATGACAACTTTCTTCACAACTCTCTGCACCGCATACTCTTCACCAGGAACCGCTTCTGTCTTTCTCTCACTGTATGCTTTCTTCGAGTCTCCTGTCGTTAGTTTCTGCACCCTCTTATTCGTCTGGTGCCTCAGAGTTCCGACACTCCAACCGCTTCCTTTCAGGGAGCCGCATGCTACAAGCTTGACCTCTTCATAATCATCAAACACGATCAACCAATAGGTGAGCTAAAATTTGTCTACACACGCACATCCAGTCTTGTAATGTGCTTTTAATTAAAATTAGATGTACTTTTTGTCGTCTAAGTTTCCAATTATCTGTCATCATGAATATCTTCTATCAGTAATATTTAAAAATATGCATCTTCTTACGTCGATTAGAATTCGCCCTTCTTCATGTAAAGTTCTGTCTTTCCTATGACGGTATTAAAAGTGTGAAACTTAACCTATTATCATTTTGATGACCAAGTTTTCCGTTAGGATTGAAATTTCTGTTGAATTTCCTTTGCTATTAAATTTTATAATGTAAAATCCCCAATTGACATTGATAGTTTTGTCCTTTTGTTATTGCCGATATCCTATAGAGTCGTTGTGCACTCCATTGTCGATTACCTGGTTCGATTAGCTGTGTCTCTCCTCGTTTTTACCATATTATAGAATAATTCCCTTCAGGTTATTTATAAATAATTTTTTTTTTGTTCAACATGTTTAGATTATCGCTGAAGAGTTTTCCGACACCTTAAAGCATTCGAAAGGATGACATTTCATGGGTCCCGCAATGGTTGCGGTTGATATTTTCGGTCAGGTATCGTTCTCGATGCTTCGTTTTGGAAAATCGTGAAATCACTGTTCAAGTTATATTTCAATACAGTCCAACCTCCGAATAAGAAACCAAAAGACCCCAAGGGGAAGAGTTTTTCCTAGAATTCGGATACCCCCCCCCCCCAGGCGCGCGCTCCGCACTCACTACCTCTGTCTGTCTCTCTCACTCTTTTCCCCATGCGATCCTCTCGATAAGAAACTCTCGAAAAAGTTCCAATTTTTTCACATCGCCCATGCAAAAATGCACACACACACACTCACGCACGCACGCACACATTAAATTACACTACAATGTTAACTCTATTTTCCCCGAATAATCTCTCCCAGGCTGGTTTCTTCACCAGAGGTTCGCGCACGAAATTCTCGAGCTCGGAGCTCGAGTCGTAGTGGGGGAAGTGCTTGAGCGCGAAACTGGGGAAGGTTTCTTATTGCCGGGTTTCTTATTCGGAGGTCGGACTGTACATGCTATTTCTGATAGTTGTTGATACCTCTCTCCAATCCATGATTTTGTAAACCATTACCTTTAACCGCGTGTATTGTTTTTTATTGTTTTTTTGATTGTGTTGTGATGGTTTTTACAATTTACGTCTTATAATTTTACGTTCCCGCACTCTGTTTCATTGTACTCTTCATCATATCGGTTGCATCTTTTGATCCTTAGCATAAGGTTGCACCTCTATAGGATCATTTATTCAATAATTTGTTAAAACTTAGCTTATACTTTATTGAATGCGTTATTCGATCGTTTGTGCAATTTAAACAAGATTGATCGTTCCCAAATCAAGATAATTACAATTCAAGTTGATACGATTAGCATGTATTTCCAATATAATGCATGCAAGAATGACCTATTTTTCGTCCTATCGACTAAACCTAATTTAAGAATGGAACAAGCAACGAGAATATTTTAGGAGAGAAAGACACGAACTTGCTACAAAAAATTGAGAATGGTTTACCGTTTAGTTTCCGAGATATTGTGAGTGAAAAAGAATTACTCTTCTGCATGAGCGGCACATGCGATCTATCACATATAATCCCCTTCGCGCTCCGCACACCGCTTTCGCGCCCACTGCCGTGGGAGGGCCCGGGGGGAGGTACTGCCTTAAATAGCTGAATGTTCGCTACGGGTTTGCCTAGCTTAATTCTACGTGGCAGCATCCTTCCCTCGAAAATTATTGTAATCTTTTCTTTGTTCGGTTTCTCGTGAAATTCACATTCACATTCTGCCGCAAGGTCCATCGTTTTCATTCCCGTTCTATCTCATCTTTGATTTATTTTTTGGCTAAAATTGTCACAACGGATCTCACTACTCTGGTTGATAAAAACCCTATAATTCTGGAATACGAACTCTTCATTGTGCTGGAAGAATTTGCTCTCAATTGTCAATTGATCTGCTATGAGTACCAGTCCTTCCACATCTGTTTTTATTTACTTAATTTCTGTAAAATGTCACTTCCGTCTGGAGAAAGTTTGCGTGAAATAATTTTTTAGCTATAGTTTTCAATGGGTACGTGTTAAAGTTACGCATTGTTTGTGCATGATATGAGATTCTGAAAACTAATGCCATTTTATTTTGTCATCGCTTGAGCGATCCGGCTGAAACTCAGTTTGCCGGTATAGAGCAACCATGCACTCCGAGTTCATCGTTATAATTTTCATGAACATTGACACTCCCATGCAAAATATTACGTGATAACGAATATTCAAGTATATGCGAGATAGAGATAGACCATCGTTTTCACCCGTGAAAGTTATTTTTTTTTAACATTCCAACACGGATTTGTCATTAGTCGAAAGTTTTCGGCATGTCGAAATTCGTGCATCATTTTCATAAAAAAATTAAAGCTACTTGCTTTCGAGACCTCGAACTTGGCCTGCGAAAGCTTCGCCTATAGCGTCTTCGTGACATATAATTTTAAAAAAGTTTACAAACCATATCAGGTGAAGATCAAGGAGCTTCAAGCAAGTCGTACCTGTATTCACACGCTTTTTGCAGTTTCGTTTCGTTCAGAAGCCCCGCACGAAGCGTGTATCAAGTTACATCGTGTATACACTCTGCGTAGCTCTTCTATATTGTTTAACGGGTGTATATATATCCGTAGATTATAAATCTCCCTAAATTAAGGCCCTAAAATTAAAACGAAGCATCTGCGCTTGCGGGTTGATGCTCCTATACCACCTCGACCCAATGATTTAGCCGCGCCAACAGAAACAGTGGCGGGAGTATAGGGTGCGAGGGATAACAAAGAGTAGGAACTCGCTGAACGCGAGAGCGGTTGAATTCGCTGCGAGCAATCGACTAATTCTCTGCGGGATCTACCTATCTCCTAAATTGGGGATATCGCTTTACGCGTGAACGAACACCACTTTCATTAAAACGCGTGGCCACCCGCTCGCCAATGCAGCATGTGCCTACATATGCATATATGTATGTACTGAAAAAAAAATTGGTGTATCGTTATGGCGGTACCTACGTAGAGTCCAGGCCATTTACCGCGTCATATTCCATAACGTCGGTTTATGAAGAAGAAAACGTGATATTTGATCAACGAGAAAAAAGTCGATAAAACATTCTACTTTGTTGCTGTTTTTTTTTTATTTTCGGGATATTCAGCTGTTGGACCATTCTGTAACCATTATCACATCATTAGGCTTGATATGGCAGATTAAACTATTATCTATGTTTAATGTCCTCGGCCATTCTCCGGCCTCGCTCAAATATGTATATTGCCCTTGGTCATCTTTTTTCCCCTCTTGTAGAATACGTATGGTGACACAAGATACAAATATCTCATTTGGTATATATAATCCGGAATGGATCTGTCTAATATATCACCCAGTTGGAAGACCACTCCGAGAGGCAATTGAGAGGTCCTATGGGTTTGAATCCCGGTTTAATCTGGACCACATTTTTTTCTAGATCTCATATCCCTTTCGGTTTTTGTTGCACTACAAGGCTTGTAACTCCACGGCGATCGGTATTTCCGCTTATTTAGATTTACCATAGATTGAAAATTATAGATTTCATGAATAAAAATTTCCGACATAAAATTGAAATTTTCGCATGTACTTTTTAATTTAAAAAATTTCTACAGCCACCGATAATTAGTATCATACATTCTTTGATGAAACACTGTGATAATTTTTTTTTTTTTTAGAGGGACCATTTTGATATCGCTCCAAATTGAACAAAATTTTAGTTATTATGCTTACTTAAAAATTACAAAAAAAATTGGCGTGATGGCGAAACATTATCTTCGCAAGGAAAAATTGTAGAGAACAATAAAAAATGTAAAATGATGGTTCGAAATTCATACAAAGAGGAACGCGGATTTTAGATGAAACTTGTAGATAGTTTCAACCTTGTGAAACATGATGTACGATCTTGTACCTTATGCACATGATCGATTATGTACATTTTTCTAGCAAATTAATTGACCGAACCGTGTAATGATATATGGATTCAACATCGCGCCAATTTGGAACCGGAAATTTAGAAGAAATCAAAGTGGTCCTTCTGCATGAAAAAAAATTAATTAAAAATGCTTAATGATAATAAGGCTTTGTCGGTCAGAAAAAATTCAAAATTGTCTTTTCAATGGGTGTTACACACTCATGGAACGATCAAATGAAAGAACCAATGTGAGCTTTGATCACGTGTGGGGTTTCCGTTTCCTTGGAACTTCAAGCTTTACGCGGTGATGCTGACAGTTATTAGACAGAATTAGAGATTACCTAGGATCAAGCACTGCTACCTCGGTTTCACTATTTCACGAGTTCAAGAAAAATGTACTGCTTGGATAGGTGACCATGCGTTTTTTTCATTACAGATAATGCCTTGAAAACTCTGGATATCACTTTGGGTTGCATGTTTCGAAATAATTGAACTTTACTAATCTGAACTCAAAGTATTCAAATTTCAATAGTTTCTATTTTTCTTCAATTGGACTTTCTTCTGCCGTAAGAACGATCATTCCCAGAGGAACACAAACCACATAAAAAAAAACTACTCCTAAATCGATAGGAATTACCATCTAGAAATGCAAAGAAAAAACATATGCCCAACGTTCGATTGTCCCTCTAAATTGTCCTTCTGCTGCACGCGCGATTAACACCAAGAGATGAGGAATAGATTTTCAGAGGTCGTTGAATCAAGCCGAGTGGAATGGGCTTTGACGGAGCGTGTAGAGTAAGATGTAGTTACATCGCCGACAAGTTTCCTTCGTACTTCCTCATGTTTTTGACTCCCTCTTCCCTGACTTCATGTTCCTCGTTTCCATTTTTTCTATGGTATTTTCAATACGAGGTACTACCGAGGGAAACGATTTTGTAAAATCGCCGATATTTGCCATAGGTTTCCGATCCACATTTGGTTAATTTACTGGTAAATTTCTAAAGGTTTTAAAACATGTTTTTACCGGCACGTCAAGCCTTACACACACGTTAAAGTATAAATTCAGCTGCACTCATGCAGCAGTAAAGATCGCGATGTTTGCAGGGTGTCAGGTGATCAGAAGCTCCGAGCGTTGTACTTGCATGAATCAAGTCTCTTTTTTGCTTATATGGAAAGAACAACGTATCTTAAATACTGACTGGCTAATTCATTTCAAGCTTCAATATCTTTTTCTCGCGAGAATTCTCTTAGGATTTCTATAGTAATTTCATTGCGATTCTTATTCAGTCCGGGTTTCATAGCGTCGGATAATTCACAGAGAGACAAGTGACATTTCCGCATAACCAACACAAAATACATCAATTATGACAGTCAATAGCTCAGAATGTTATGTTAGTGATGGTATCCTCATGTGCACGCCTGCGCATGATATATTACTTTCCAACATCTTGAATGCTTAGCCCGACTAATTGTAAGCTTCGGTGACTCCTCAAACATTCTTACACATTCCAATAAGATATATCAGCAAGGTCTACGAATCTCTAATCCATTAGACTATTCCTGATGATTTGCCCTCGAGACTGGGTAACACTTATTGCCTATTACTTGATAATTGAAATAATCAGGATATTTGGAAAAATAATACTCAGGTATAAAAGAGGATAAAAAACTTGGATCAATACTACAAAAGAGACAGGTAAGCTGCTCATTACTGGAAGTCGAAGATATATGTTATTCAACAAGCTTTTGAATCCGTGAACTTAATCCTAGACGTGCAATCAAGGGATTTTCACGCCCCAGCGATTTTGATTGCTTTTTATACTGATCCGTAAATCGAAGACATCTACCTCTGGCTGCTGCGATTAATGAAATACTCGACGCCGAGAAAACTGTAAGTATCCATACAAAGCCTCAGTTCATCGCCAAGAGCTAAGTTATAAGCGCAGAAAATTACTTAATGCCGTAAAAGATCCTTGAGTATTTTTAACGTTGATCAAATCATCAGGAAAGCGCGTGATTTTTTTCTTGCTCCAATCGAATTCTAGTGGCTAAGAATACGTATATTAAAAAAAAAAATTAATTAGCGTTTCAATCGGGCATGGGAAAACTCCAGAAGATCTGCCTGATGGAGGCATCTAAAGTTTTACTGAGGTTCATCATTAGAAACTCAGAAAAACTGGCCCCCGCTCCGTAGTCGGCGCGCGAGTCAATGCACGGCCAAGTGGTCACCCATTACAGTGCTGGCCGAGGCCAAAATACTGATTAACTTGGGAGATGAACAAAACTGCGCTTTCCACTGCTATCGCTGGCCTTTATATCTTCTGGCATCAGTTCGATCGATTCAGCGATAAGTAGAATCGGCTATAATCACAAATTCTCACCGTCGTCAGAAATATATAATTCAGCCAAATCGCTCTGTATGCTGCTGAATCACGCAAAATCGACTCCGAGTATGGCGTTTGTGCATCATCCAGCAGTCAGAGACTCTCATTTACGTCAGCGTGTCAATAGAAATCGTTTTAATCAAACTCCAGCAATGCTGAAACCAATCTCGTCTTACTCACCGCGTCCGAGGAATAGAAATCCACTATAGCCTGCATCAGAACATTGGTGCACCGATCCTCTAATGGCCTTTCTATCAAATCTAGCTACATTCAGCACCACGGATGCAGAGAGTTTAGTTGTGCTCGAACACCTTCAGCTTAATCCCACTGATGAAGCTTATGATTTACCGAGTTCTTGTGAATTATTCTAGGAAAGCGGCTCCACGATCTTTCATGACCCCAACACCTATGAACCACTGTTAGATGGACAAGAACTAGCTCTTACTTTCTTTAATGTCAGTCACTTGGCTAAGGGATATAACTTTATCTTGATAAATGAGTTCATGTAATACTGTGCCATTGTGTGAAATAGTTAATGTAATACTGTGCGATTGTGCGAGATAGATAGAAATATATAGTAACATATTCGAAACTGCCGCAGGGTTACGGTGAACTAGAGATTATAAACTGAATAATGCACTTCTACTGTATCATTGATTAGGATATAAATACCGAATGGTAAGTACTTCGGAGAGTTTAGGAGCGCGTACGGCCGGTTTCAAGCATCGCATATTTTGGCTTTCGTTACTTTGATCTCGGGAAGCTTTTCGGAGAAAAAAAAATTATAAACTTGGTGAAGCGGCATGAGGATTAATACCGCGAGTTTTGCTGGCACTCGGCGTATAAAAGGGAATGTAACAGACGCTCCGTTTTCTCCGTACGCCCTTCGCCCTTCACCGGGCCACTGTGAAGCGAAGCTTAATTTTTCGGCCACCTGGAAACACTCTGGTACCGTGCCAACTGGTAGCCTCGTATCATTCATAAATATGTGCGGAGCGTGAGAGCAGCGTAAAGCCTAGGATCGTGCCGGAGACCTGAGTCCTCATAGTCTGGTAATATCGTAATAATAATGCTAATAAAAATAATAATAATAATAAACGGAGAAACCTATACATGAATGAGGGGATGGAGCGGAAGGAGAGAGACAAAGAGATAGCGAAAGAAATACATTACTGATAGATATCTAATACTTTTGACATTATTTGTCATTGCCTAGATTCAACAGAAAAATACCGATTCTATGAAGAAATATTTTAATTGAGTATAGAATATACTCTAGAATATAGAATAGAGAATAGAAAAAATAATAAGTATTGAAAAAAAAAAAACTAAAAATATGGCAAAATATCAAAAAGAAGACTTTCGACTGTAATTTTAAAAAAATTCAATAAAAATCTTCAAAACATATGAAAAAAATGTTGAAAATTTTTTAAAATTTCTGACCGCAAAAATATTCATAAAAAGTAAAGGTAAATATTTGCAAAAGTAAAAAGTAAACTTATGCTGTAAAAAAAAGTGAAATAATTCACAATACTTTTGGTATTATAATAGTAATTATTATTAATTAATTAAATTACAAATCGAGATATTCACTATACAGTCGAAACCGAGGTCGAAACGCATTTCCCGAAATTCATATAAACAATACCCACGATGCTGACGGCAAACTGTCAAATGGAGATGTCTCTCAACTCTAGTGAAGATCTTGATTTGGTATATTATTAATGAAGAATTATAATTATAATGGTATTCAAAGTATCGTGAATTATTTAACTTTTTTAATTTATATGAATTTTTTATACGAATAATTAATTTATATGAATTTTTTATACGAATAATTAATTTATATGAATTTTTTATACGAATTTATATGAATTTTTTTTTGTGCGGTCGGTAATTTCGTAATTTTTTCAACACTTGTTTTCATACTCTTAAAGTTTTTTATTTAAAATTTTCAAAAATCAGTTTCCATTTTTCAGTCGGGAGTTAATTTTTTTATTTTATCATTTAATTATTTATTTAAAACTTTCAAAAGTTACAAGCATCAATGTTGGCGTTTCACGCCTACTTGAGTTGTATCGATTATTATTAAATCATATGTTCACAAGAATACGTTTATATTCACGAAAAACCTAATTAAAAAAAAAATGTCTATTCGTTACCGAACACTCGAAGAAAAAAATGAGATGGGCTCATTAAATTAAAGTTTACGCTCTACGATAGCGTTACCAGCGTCCGAGTTCATCAACGTTTTTAATATGATCGTGTTAGACTACTTCGATATATTTTCTTCCATTACGATAATTACAAAGTAGCTGTTCCGTAAAAGTCTTTTAGCTTTCCCGATATATCCCTGATCATAAATACTTATGGACATACACTGGCCAATAGCTGCAGAATCGATGTGTAATTTTTGAGAACATTGACGACATTGGAAATTTTTCCGATCAGCTGATCATCGTGAAATCGATAGTTACACGTATTTTTGCTTTACGGGCAGTCGAAGGATAAAAGCATGAAATCATGGATATGATATAAATATTTTTTTCCATTCCAAATCTTTAGCTAAAATAATGAAACCTAAAAGTTTTTTGGAACTAGAAAAACTTTTCTGCACCTGGCTTTTTTTTTCTTTTAGGTTTGTTCAATCAGATTTCTTATATACGATTACGTTCATCATTCATTTTGACAGTACGGTTACCGCGAGTAACATAAATTATTCGTCATTTCTATTCGACTACACAGAGTCCTTGGTCACATAGGGACATAGATGGTCTACACGCTATGTAAGGGAGTTGAATTCGATCACGAGGCGAGATTCGAGTATTAGCCGGGGAAACTCAAAAGTTTGCTCACCACCTCAGGCAAATGTCTGTATGAGGAATATATATATGTATAGTGTCACGGATGAATCTTGTTCTCGTTGAGACGTCAGAGGGCTCTGTGCGCTTGCCATGCTATATAATACTCACGCTCTACGACTCTTACGAATCTATCTCGGATACTCGCGTTTATTCTGTTCCGGAATATCCCTCCGTCACTCGATAAGCTATAGTATTTCATTTTCGAATCTTTCGTCTTCGCCATGCTATTTTCCAACGTGACCCCCATCGGGATACGGCGACCTGGACGAGCTCGATGGTCGAGATAGCCTCGGGGAACTTGGGTAATTCCTGAACGACCCAACGGTCGATCGGAAAACAAGTTACAAATGGAAATTTCGGAGAAGTTGCAAAGTTAATTTTTCCACATATATAGTTCTTTGCGAGATACTAAAAGTCAGGGTTTTCTCAAAATTGGGGTGATCGGAGTTTGCCCCGTGACCGTGTCCCTGCCGTTATTCCCTACTTTAATATACGAGGATCTCTAGCAATGTGATGAAAATTAGGTTCAACTTTACCTTCGACGTTGGTAGACACCGTAAATGGATAACCGCGGACAAAACGGGCCAATCGAGGAGCGGCAGTATCCATTTTTTAGTGCTCGAGACTGTCTCAGCTGTTTATATGTTGCGCTTAGACACTAAAGTCATGCAATTGATCACCTTATCGACGATAACATCGATACATTCTACATGTTCAAGGTAACAAAATTCCGAAAAAAGTTACTATCGACCCTACGAACAAAAATCAATCGCAAGCTTGTGATCACACCGTTGAATTGACGTTCTTATTATGTTTCATTTTCGTATCTTTATTTTTGCAACAGATGCAGAAAATGTCAGTGACTCTATGAGGAAAAAAGGACGTTTGACTTCGACATAGGGAGGGTGTTGTGGGATTCGGTAATTGGGCATGGGAAGGTAGATTGAAAGTTTTCCGTAGCCGGGACCTCCGACAAGTGCAGCGAGAGTGCCTGCAGTGTACGAAAGTGTGACTACGTGCACGGTACGTTGACGTAGCCAACTTTGTGATTGAATCACGGTTGTATCATTTATTTCTCTCGGAAAATCTTCGAGTGGTACGCGTCGAGAGCGCACAAGCTCGCCAATGGAAAGCCGTATATGAAAGAGGTAGAGGCGTCCCATGGTTGTCTCGCTGATTCCTCGTGAGACGGAGAAGAAGAATATGTGACTGTAGTATTTCATTCTTCTGTGTATACGTGTACCGGCAATATGGGTTGGTACAGACGATACATAAAATGGGAATGTGCTCAGCCTTATACACCTTATACAAGCTGTACGTATGTACGAAAAACACAAATATATAGTACGGAGTATTTTCCGTATACTTCGTATAGTTTGCTTTTCCGAACAAGAATAAAACTCGATAGGACGAAAATCAAAGAGGAATGCAGGAATTGAAGTGCGAATCGAAATCTAGAGTAAATTTCTCACACATAACACACACACACACACACACACACACACACACACACACACACACACACACACACACATACACACGCACATTGCCGATACAGGCGTCATCTTTGTACGGCAGATGCGTCGTCGAGTGTACACAAAAATATATGAGATATTTACGAAATGTATTTGGAAATGTGGAGCAAGAGAACCATGATAGATGAAAAGCTCATACGACGAGGACGGCAATTTTCCTATTTCTCTCGATTCCGTTCCGTTCGACGATCGCAAAATGGTACTTGACATTTTTTTTTCAAAGAGCATTTTCATGGTACGAACGTGCACACGGGAAGATGTCGAGTGCAGATCGAGTGATGTTTACTTCATTGCTCTCAGAACTGCTGTTGCCGCTGTTATGCCATTGGTGAATTTTCAATCCTTATATTTGCCGTCAAAAACCATTTAAACATATCAAGATCACTTGCTGCAGTCACTACGTTTTTGCTTCAGTATCGTGCTTATATTTCACGTTTATTCTGGTACCGTTGCTAGTCAAAAGATGCGAGCTGAATTTTCGAAACAGTTGCATACCTCACAGGTTTTCAACTTTGGAGTAACGTAAGTGATGTGCAGATCTGACATACTATTCTCATAAGTGTTCTCGGGATTGCATTGGGATACGAGAAATGGTTCGAAAATAATTCAGATTGTTGAAAGCTGAGCTTAAAATGCACCCGACTTAAATATGCAAAAGCTATTATTGGTGTATCGACACTCTGATATCGGAGCTACCAGAATGGTATTTCGGAAAATTATAAGTTTATTTTAGTTCGTTACCATTATAAGCAAATTGAATGCTGAAGTTTTGCAAGCAGAGTATTCCTGGATCGAGACTTCAGGACGAGGTATCGACATCATACAGTAGCAGATATTATATATAGTTGTACAAATTTCAGAATTTAGAAAACCCTCGATAATTATTAGAGTGGACATGCAGACAGCCTAAATAGTTACGTTAGTCTCTTATATATCTGGAGTATTTTGCGCCATCTCAGCCACTCGAAAATGTTTGCGTCTCAAGAAATTTTGGAAATTCAAGTTGTACGAGCATTAAAATTCATCATAATGATAATATAATGTTTCTTTCTTTTTTCCCTTCAAAAATCGACATCGCGTTGTCCTTTCAAACATCGATACAGAACAGTGCGTCGTATTTACATCTTCAAAAAATGAAAGTGGAAATAGTTACAAACTTGATCGAATATTTTTTAACGAATGACAATGTATAATACTCGAATATTGTTTTCGAAATTAGGGGCCAAGTTTTATTGGTAGTGAATTTTTTGTGGAATAGTAATTCTCTCTGCAATTACACAGACGTTCGGATAAGATCGAAAAAAAGAATGTGTATAGAGTTTGAAAAAAATGTTGAGACAGTTGAAGTCTCGTGATACCTACCGTAATGAATATTCTTATTTTCGATTACTTTTACTTTTTTGTTGAAAGTATGAACTCTTTAACCTTTGTAGCTGAGTTTAAAAAAGCTAGAATTTAGTTTTGTAATTTGAAAAAGCCCAGGCATAGTTTTTGTTTTTGCGCTAAATTTGACTGCAGTACATATCGGAACGCATTAGTTTCAGGCAAATCCATCAAGCGCTTCTATATGAAATTGATAAACTACCTCATTAGACGGTCAATTTTGGGGTTGATTTCGACGCTTTGAACCGTTTATCAACCGATAAGAAAAAATACGTCTCTTAGTTTTCAATCTACTACAACATATATGAAGTAGATCAAAATCGGAGGGGGACACCTACCTAGGGTTCCTTGTGAGTACAATATTTGAAAGTTTCGATTTACGCCTTTTTCCACACTTAGCCACTTTTAGCTTGACAGCTTGAAATTTTCTTCAATATCAAAGACTTTTTTCCATATTCCAAGTTCTACAAAAACTTATCATTTTGTCAACCTCACCAAACTGCACAGTATACGTTTATTCCCGATATTCCATTCACGTAGAAAATTTTTGCCCAATATTATAATTATCCTACGGTAAATATCTTTTTAAAAAATTATGAGACACCGAACCTACAGTTTTCCCCGTTTATAGGATTTTAGAAAATCTTGAACGTCTCTTCAAATGATTTTACAGAGACGAATCTTGCAGAACTTTTATCCAAGTGGATCAGCTTACTGTTTAGAGTGGAATATCAAAGTGTTTTTTTTTTATGCGGAAATACAAACTTCAACGCTCTTGAATGGCCTCACAATATTTATCGTACAGGGAGCTGAATTTTCGAACCTGACTTCGCATTTATCCAAAGTAAAAAATAAGTAGCTGGTGATCTGGATTCCGGACGAATAAAAACGTCGATTTTAAGTAAATTCGAAAATTTTGGATTCCTTGAGTGACCTCCGATTAGTTTTTTTTTTAATAATAATTTGAGGATTTTACTATTAAGCCCGAAACACACCGAACTGTAATGCGGGGCATAAACCAAGTTTAGCGATTTTTTTCACGCCAAGCTACAACTCAAAGATGCGTGTATTCGAATATACAGAGAGAGCGAGGGCTCTGTAACAAGGTAAGCAGATTTTTTAAGTACTTTGATTTTTTTCCCTGCATTCTGTCTTACTTTATATGCGGTTTCTTTTTTCTTGCCTCCCCTCCCTCTTACTTAATAATCCTACAGCTTCGCAATAAAAAAAATTTGCAATCGTTCTACACTCCTTCTGTAACTTTAAGTATCGAACACCTTAACGAAGAGAAAGAAAGAGACAGATAGAGTGGTTTCGATACAGCGATGCACTCTTCGTCGACCTTCGTTCCCGTACGTGAACTCCTAATGACCCAGCTGATCGATAGACAATTGCCTCGCTTTTTTCTATTTTTCGTTAACGTCACTTTGCTTCCCATTGTTTCGGTTTCACTTTTTTCACAAGCATCCTTCTTCTCTGAAGCATCAGTATCTCGGGCTAGAACTCTCAGTTCATTACCGCAGGCTTGGTTTGTTGAATTTTCTTCGCTTCGTTCCTGATTGTAGTAAAAAGTATACGTTGCAACGAAACAGCACCCCAACCGCGCTCCGAACGAAAGCGCATCAACCGGTAAGAGCAACGATGGACTGCTCAACCACGCGCATGAAATTGACGTGTTCACAGCGCGGTGCCTCGCCGGAAGTCCGATAGGTGGCTTTTCACCGAGCTTCTCTTGAAGAAGATTCTCCGCGAGAATACTTATTAGACCCGGGGCAGATCTATAAGACTTAGGGCAGTGATCCAATGTCGCTAACCACATGATAAATATCTTTCACATACAATAATATAGAGCGGACTGTGATACGCGCACTCAAGATACTTATGCTTCAGAGAAAAATTATGCTTAAGAAAAAAGTAAAACCGAAAAGCTCTAGCGCTATGTCTAGCCTGTGAGTTTTTCTTGAGTAAACCCAGCTCTGGTCTTATCCTCATCTCTTTGAAGATTAATCTCATTCTCTTTCCCCTGAGTTCCTCTAGCTCACTTGATGAGTATCTGCACCACGGCTATTGTGTATTCATTTTTATCAAATTTTTTCTATCGAGCTCCTTTCTCCAATACAAAGCTGATGGTTATCTCCGAGGACGCTGATCTATCCTAAATGGTTTTTCCTGTTGGCTTTGGATTATCAATTTTATTCGTTTAATCGAACAAGGAAGGTATTAAATGCTAAATTAAACTTTTAAATAAATGCAACGTCTCGGAAAATCGATAGGTGTCCGTATATGCATATTCTTAAAGTAGGTACAATGATATACGTTTTCAAGCTTCAATTATTATTACTTTACATGCGAATTACAGGGTCATTTGTAAGAGCAGACCGTTGTTACAAGAAGAATATAACGATGTCTTCGGTGGTGGTACATAGGATTTCGTTTCAGACAGTGACTTCAAGGCCCCATTTTGAAGAAGCTCGGATCCTCATCCCGAGGTATGTTATATTTACATATCTCATTTCACGTAAATTGGGCGTTTCGATGATACACGGTATAGACGAGAAATTGGTATTACATGCAATACATAGCTATTGCACGGCTTTTATAGACGTTGCGGCGACTCTCTCACTCTCTACAACACATACACACACACACACACACACACACACACATATATATATATATATATATATATATATTGTTATGTCTCAGTTGTTATTTTTTTGCTCGGCAATGCCATTTAATGGGACAAATGACTTATCGATTGCATGACATTGTCGGTTAGATGCACCTCGTTGAGACGAGAGTGTGCTCGTCAGGGATTAGAACGAATTATTTGGATTTACCGATTAAGTGTGTTACCATTTGTTAATTTCGGCCTCGATCGTATTGGTCAAGATTCGAAGATAAATTTAAAATGATTTACGTATGATTTATCGAGCTCGAGCATACATCGGTCAAGTTCCCGAGTCGATCTTTTTATTCGAAGAGTTACACGTTGGTTTACGAGAGCGACTGTCGTCGTCGGCTCTCGGAGTAAAACTTATAATTTGCGAGATCGACCGTACTGATCGAGTCTCGGATAATGACTGACTTTTTTATGAGCAACCCTAAAGTAGTGCTCTGTTTTTTTTTTTTGCAAATGAAAACGCGAGACAAGAGAACTACGCCGGGTGCTTCACATCCTCGAGGTGTGCAGCATCTCGCCGGCTATCATGAGATCCCATTCATCAGCTTAATTCGCAGATGCTTCTATCGTGGGATCTTCAACGGTGACTTGCTCGTCCGTTGGTAAGCAAATTTGATAAATGTTGCTGAGAAATTAAATCTTTAATTTAATTCAAATATGTTCGCTATTGTCTCTGAATGTTATTTGTCAAATCAAAAGTCATTAAATTAGTTTTGAAAAATAATTATGGTCTCTGAACCTCAATTGTCGACACTCTGAACGTAACAATATAAATTGATGATAACTTGTATGTTCGTGCCAGCGGATTCTTTTGGGATGGCAAGCCACCGCAAAGACGTAACAAAATTTCGTATCGAGAGATGTGGCAGCATATCATTGCCAAGTTTGTGTTACTTCTTTACACGGCAGACAACTGATTGTACAGTACTCGAATTCATGGCATAATAGGCTGGTGCTTGAAGTTGAGCTTAGGATCGCTATGGATAAAGAATAAAGATCAACTGTTGAAAACTCAGTGAGTGTTACCAGAAGGAAGTTTCCAACGACGTATGAATATATTTTCATGCTACATTTATGATTATAACAGCTGAGATAGACAGTTTTCGTGATCTGAATACCATATGTTAATTGTCCGGAAAACATAAGATGCAATAATTCATGCCTCGACGATGACCGGTCGTCAATTACATAAAATAAAAAAGAGTCAAGAAATTTCAAACTAATTCGAGTACCATCCCATTCGAAGGCCACTCTGTAAAAATCAATTGCTCTAAAAATATTTTAAAATAGACCCAATAACTGTCGGAAAAGAAAATAAAAATCTGTTATCACCATGTGAAACGTTAACAAGCACGATTTTTTCAAAAACTTTGGCTTCAAGGAGTAAAAGCCAACCCCACGGAAAAGCTAACTTTTTCATGTCAATTACTCGCATATTTATATTATATATTTTTTTAATTCACTCGTAAGTCTCAATGATATAATAGAATAAAATTGATGTTACTAATCATGGAAATGAGATTTTTTCTTTCTTAAAAGTGTAAAGTTAATTGTGGTGGTTTAAATTTTACCCGTCATCATCGCCTTTTACGGTATACAATGAAATGTGAACCCGGTAGAAAAACTAATTCCCCGTGGCAGAGTGCTGGGTGAAAATCTATTGGAACAATCATAAACATAAGCTAATTTATGGAAATTAACGAGATTCCGTCCATTACACACTCGAAGTTTCGAGTTTCTCGGGTCTCGAGTAGACACTGCATCTGCAGCTGAGCACATTGGAAAGGCTCCAATAATCCACTTAGCTTGGTATGCAAGGGCGTTACGTTCAACACTACGAAAACTGGTAATTTGTATTTAAAAAAAAAATTGCATCGTCAGAGTGACGGCCCTAAAAAAAACCTGCTATAATAACCCAGAACTGCTATAATAACCCAGAACTGAATTTCAGCTTGACTACCAACCCGACCATGCAATATCGTTCAACGGTATGCCCTCTATAGATGTCCCTTCAACCATCCTAACCTCTACACTTTTCGCTAGATTGCTAGAAGCTTTTACTCACGTCAGCATCTTTGTGGTTTAATATACGTCAATCACCCTGAACCACGTCTCGCGTTGCACCGTACTTCCTACGCAGCTTCTTTCACATATTACCAGATCGCAGCCGTACACTGTGTACCATAACATTTTTCATATCCACCCACCTAATATACTTTTCCTGCGATCCTCGTAACATCATGACGTTATTCGAAACGATGTGGCAGGGATGATTGCGAAAAAGCTCGAAAAAAAATGTAGAACTTTCAAAACGAGCTAGGTTACATTATTTCGTCCCCCCCAATTTCGTTTTTGCCCTTATCGTTTAACTATTTTTTATACACTCTGCGGGCACACAGCATGTTCATCGTATGCATGACAATAACGTAGGTATTAATCAATGAAAGCTTTCAAATCGATTACTTTGCATGAAACAAAATGTCACGAATTCGAGCGTTGGTATATAATTTTTTATTTTCATTCTCGTATAGTTTATTAGCTCCAGTATGTGCTTTAATGTATATATTTCTTTCTCGAAGGTTGGCCCCTCCTTTACTCAAATTTGATCATGGGTTCATGAGTATACGTAATCATGTTTAATCACTCGAGATTTTTAAACTGCTCGTTCAATTGGGAAAATGGACCGAAATATCTTGAAAAAAATCGCAGAGTCTTCAATAGGCAGGCATTATATTGTTATATCAAGAATTTTTGTCAAGGCTGCTCGTTCCCGGCGAAAAGTACACGCAGTCGCTGTGGATTAATCGTGCATCAACTAGTAAGGAAAAATCGTTGAATATTCCCTGCCGATACAGACATTGGCGTCCAACTATTCGGTATTCCTACGAAATTAATGAAAGCAGTAACGCCAAATCCTCATAAAAATGATCACCCTCTAAGTGATTGATGTGCGAACCAAGGTACGGATAAATGATCCCCATCCAAGTATGAACGACTATAAAGCAGCTTAGCACGTGAGATCCTGAATGCTGCATATCATCCACGCCCTCATCACTGTCGGTGTGCTCATAGGAATTTTTCATACTCGTCCTAAACCGCACACTATATTTCCGAGTCCGCGGTGAGCTTTACAAATCTTTATACTTTTCTCTCGCAAAGTTGTCTCTATGTAACGGTGCATAGTTTAAATACGAGACGAAATACGGGAAATAGGACATTAAAAATAAGTCCAGGGCATCCGATAAGGGCCCACGTAATTTATAGCAAAGCCAATCGACCATGTAAAAAACATGATCAAAGAGCGTGACTGAAATTGTTTACTTACCCTCGAGGATACCTGTGTACGTGTGCGACGGGTCAAAGGAAATTGGACGGTCGTTCGAGGCTTCAAAGACGGCGTCCTCATGAAAGAGGCCGGTGTCCCTCACCAGTCGCATCTTGAAAGTCCTGAAACACGTATGCGCAGCTGGCATATTTATGCAATTCGACTCCTACCTTCAGTTCTTCGTCTACATGTTTTATCCTATAACATCTCCATATAATAATAAACTTCAAGACCATCGGACATTTTAACAGATATATCCAGGCATTGGAGGTGGTATAGAAAACTATGGCTGTTTTGAGTTTTATTTCGGTTGTCGCAAACTCAAAAAAAATATAGAAGGCTTTTCGTCGAACTTGTCCCATTACCCATCCGCTCTCATGCACTCGTGTACGAGGGCGAGCTTCCCTCCGGCTACTTTTTCAGGGGTTTTGCCAGCGGTTTGTTATTTCTAGAATCCGATCAAAAAATTATCGAAAACAAGATGAATACATTTAAAGAATTTAAATAAAGTAACATGTGTCACTGAAAGCTTTTATGTAATTAAATCTTGATTCCAGAAAAGGCGATAACCTATTTTCGTTTACTACAAACTAAACGAAAACGTGGTAAAAACAATGTTTTTTTTACAGATGTTACAATGTTTTTTATTTAAATATTTTTGGAAAATTTTGCTTTTTATTTTTATGTAAAATGTGATATTATATATGCTAAGGTGCTCTACGTCCGAGCTACCATCGATTTTTATTACATGAATTACAAATTTTTATGTTTTTACCACGGCGTTAAAAAATAAAATCTCGCTGAATTTATGACGCTTATTCACTGACGGCCATTATGAACGATAAATAACATTATCGAAATAAGAGTTCCGAGTTTCTCGACTCAAGAGTGTACAATTTAGTCAGCGCATGTTACGATTAGGGTGTATTTCTCGATTTCACTGGTTGCAGAGCGCTATTTCAACCATGACTCTTCGGCCTAACCGATTATTATCGTTCTCTTCCTCTTGTTCTAATGTCCCTAAATGTTTTACCACGTAAATTCCAGTTACATTCAGTTAAAAATACGACTTCAATTCATTATGCCCGGACTCGGTGATTTCCCAAGTTAAGCAATAGTGGGATGGGCGACCGCTTGTTCGCCGACTGTACCGGGTGAAAGGCAATTTTCCTGAGTTTCTCCTGGTAATAATTCTCAGTAAAATAGTTCAGTTCAGTTTCCCTGTGCCCTCGTGCAAATATATGATACAGCGGCGCTGATGCATGATAAAAGAGTGCCTGTGGGCAATACTCCAAGGAGTCTCCAGAAATTAAATGGGAGCGGCAAAAAAAGAGAAGGGATATAAAAACCTGAGAAGATATATGATGGAACGACTAATAAGCAAAAATTATTCATTATCCTCCATATCATTACCCCCTTACGAACAGAGTATGAAAGTAACGACACAACATTAAACAGTTCTTTCCCACCCCGAGTTGTACGTATATACGTTTACACGCGCAATGAAAAGGATATGATTTCACGAATTGCCATACAACGGGACTAGCAGCAAGATATAGTCAATTAGCGATAATTCGAGTGCCATTAGCGTGAATCGAACGATGAGATGCAGAGATGCCCCGATAGTTTTTCCCACTGCGCTCAACCGTCAGCCATGTCGGACGATAGATATATAAAGGATCATACCATATACAAGTATACACGCGCATTGACCAGTTTCTCGATAATGATATTGATCTTCGGTCTCCTCCGGGTCATAGTTCGAGTGTTGCGGATACGAATCAACGCACAGCGATCAATTATAATACCAGACATAGGATCCGATATTCATGTGGGCTAATCTCACATCCAGCCATTTTACTGCAGTGACCCGAGCCGGAAGAGATCGAACGATATATCGTGGCGTAATTTTTTCATCACTCATTTCCCATATCATTCGCTCATTTATCGGATTTTTTTTTTATATTTGATATTGGTACAACCGATCCCCTAAGGGTTACGGGGCTCCTTCTCCTTTATCGATGGTCTCCTTGACTTTTATCCGTTTGTCTCTGGTCCGATTCTCGCTGCTAGAGCTCGTCACGCACCCTCTAAGGCCCGCACGCACTTAGGCCAGAAGCATGCAGTCGTAGATCGTACGTTCTGCTTCTGGAGCTACGTCCGAGTCCGTTTGTGCTTCTACAAGCTGCAGTTACGGTAACGGGAATCGAACACGAGACATCTTTGCAGTCTTTTGGCCACCATACCAAGGCTCTGCACCTTTCTTTTGAACTTACATTTTTAGGGTGGGTTCCGAACCACCGAGGTGGCGGAAAAAGCACATGGAAAATTTTTCTTTTTGTGCCGACGGTAGGATCGAACCCGGATCCACTATGCCACTGGAGCTGGGCATGCTCTCACTATGCCACTGTGTGCCACTGTTGCCTCAACGGTTTTTCGTTTTTTTTTGTTTGTTTCTTTTTTTTTTTTTTGACTCGTCTCATTGATCCTCTCGGGCTGCGGAATCACCGCTCCCCACCCTTCATAGGGGTCCTTGTCGGTTCCAACGTAATGCCAGCCCCTGGCCGAGCGACAACGCATCGGTGGACTACTCGGGCATACAGACACGGTAGCGTAGCGATGTTTAGTCCTGTGCACATCGTCCTGTCGTTGACGTTGATGCCGACGTTAATTGGACAGACCCGCGCGGCATCCTCGCTACCTCGTTCGTATATACGTTGGAAGGTTGCAGTGTGTAATAGCATTCGAGCCAACATAGGTCATTGCAGTTCAACGGCAAAATGCACGCCCCTTCGTGTACACCCATACGCGCATGCACGAGTATATGTATGCATATACACACGTGTCAAACGTTGTTATAATGCAAATTGTCTTATCGCGTAACACGTGATTTTGCCATAGTCATCAATAATCATCGTCGGCTAATTCCCGTTGTTATCAGTAATGGAATCACACAGCCGTCGGACTTGGTATAATTTCGAGTGGTACACATTCTCACGATTAAACGATAAGCGATAGAAATTATATTAGACGGTGCGCGTGTTCTATCGATCTCAGACTTCTGCGTTAACGATATGATGCGAGGTAAACTATCGCTAATTACTCGCCCCATTACTTCACGATCATTCGCAGATCACTTACACGATTATTTGCACAGTTGGCACAGCAATCGATGCAACAAATTATGCATGTACACTGTACACTATAAAAAAAGAGCGTGTCATCAAACGTGTTACTTTTCTTTTTTTGTTTACCTCGTAGATACTTTTTTAAAGACTTCCACGCGGAAGTATGAAAAAAGTTACTGCAATAGTACAAGATAAGGGACGTTTTATAAAACGCTTTTATTTTACAATATGGACACTCGCACAGCAGTCGTAGAGATCTGCGGATAGATTTGAGGTGGATTCTGTAAGCTTACCTGCGAGAGTACGAACCACCCAATCCCACACTGGTCAATTGAATAACACAATTACGGAATTGAAATTTAATTATCGTATAATTGAATTTCAATGAAATACATGTGCATTGTTCAATTAAAATTTGCAGCGTGTGTGTGAGAGATGTGTTTGTTTATTCTATCTGATAGTGGACGTTCGGGTCATGTTAATAAATTTAGTGTAGGTCAGTATGCCAATATGGAAAAAAAGTTTGATGAATCGTGCGTAAATGCATATGAACCGATAAGCTCTATTAAAATGAAGAATATAGCGAGAACCTACGAAATTATTGTGAATATTAATTATTTTGTTCAAAGTGTTGAGAATTATTTCTCTATTTTCAAGGTCTTGAATGGATTCTCGTTTAACCTAAAGCCTAGAGTTTTGGAAAATTTGTCAATCTGAAAAAAAAAACAATTAAATTCATAGAGTCTATCGATCACGAAGGCTTTTTTTTCGAATTCACGTTTATCTTATAGATTTAAGTAACGAAACACTCAGGAAGACGATAAAATGAGAAAACGAGAATGACGAGATCGTGGCTTTGATGAATTTTTGTGTTATCTGTCGCGAGCTGCAGTAGATGCATTTATAGTTGAAGAGTGTATGGTATAAATTTCCATTGTCGATGTATACGCAGGGTGCATGTAATGCGCTTTATACTCTCTTTGATAATTTCGTAGAGCTCTGATCCTCGGGATGAAACGTGCATAAAGGTTGACTGGGAGTACGTGTGTGTGTGTGTGTGTGTGTGTGTGTGTGTGTGTGTGTGCGCGCGCTCGTATTTAGGAGCATACCTGAACGTTACATGGTTAGGAGAAATTGAGGAGGGCTTATTGCACCGGAGCCATGAGGAGAAGCCGTATATCTATACATACAGACTCCTGATGTCAGCTATCGCAAGCTGAAAATACTTGCTCCATTTCATTGTCGTGCAAAAAAAAAAAAAAAATAAAGATATGAAGCATGAAAGACTTACTTTGACGTTTCATATTTTTTATGAAATGTGCTTCATAAATATTACTATTCATATTATATACTATTAATATTATTAATATTATTGTTCTGCTTCCCATAAATATTAGGCGACTTCAGTGTGTTTTGTATTAATCGGAGGATGAAAATTCTATAGGATGTTTTTAAAGTGAAACTGGATTTAACTGTAATTAATGTTTACGTAATGATGAGAACATTCATCATGATCAACAAGCACTTTTCCGTGCAGTTTAATAAATTCCAAATCGAAGTAGTTTTTTTCCCAAAAAATTTTAAATTATCTTTTTTTTTTGGTGAACCACCAGAGATTCTGACATTTTAGACAAAATAGAAAGGGGTAAATGCTCGAGAGATCGTGGGGATGGATAAACCCGGTATTGGCTTTTTATGAGGGTAAATAGCACGTAATTAAAACCCCAACTGAATAAGGTGGGGCTATAATAAACAGTAAAAGATTGTCTCGTTTAATCCGGAAATATTTCAATTCGATGTGCGCGCTGGAATTAATCTGAAGCGCGCGCGAGTGGGGGTACAGGAATGAAATTTAAATTTGAGTGATAATTATGGAACCACATCTCGCTCTATATAATCGGCTTACGTCGTCGTAGCGACATAGAGTTTATCGCCGATTTTCAGGTTAATTGGAAGCGCTGTAAGTTTATTCCAAACACTCTGCTGTCACCGTGGCGTCGTTGGCCCGGTACTGTCGTTTAACCTTCCTTTGCTTTGCTACCTCTGCCTCGGTTGCGTCTTTTCCACTCGGCTATATGCCCAACCCCACAATCTGGTCCACCGTTCCACGGTTGCGCGCTGTCGTTGCCCATAAACGGTTGATTATCACGGAAGGAACTCATTAGCGGACCATCCAATTAAATTCCCGCTTGACTATAAAAACTCTGCGAGAGTAAGCGAAAGTTTGAATGAAAGTAATCGGTTTAACTTCGATTGAACGCCAAACGGCAAGCTCACAAGTGATTTCGCCTCATTTAATGGATTATATCGATCGTCATCTATTTCATTATAAATAATATCTCACTCCGCTAAAGGGGGATAAAAAAAAACAACACGTGCATTTCTTTCATTCAAATGAGGACATTAAAATGCATATACACGGTATGATAGATCGCAAGATTTAACGAGCTGATTAATCGGCTTGTTGGTTACCTCGTTATTTCATTCCGCACATTCGCAATTTGGTCGACACGGCATTTAATGACAGAGGATGTTTTAATGCTCGTTAAAAAATTGGGCTAATGTGCCTAACGTGTATAAAAAGTTTGCACATTGCTTCCGAGTAATTTTCCGTTGATTGCATAACTTGTTCAGCGAAATAGCATCCCCTATAAAGGACAGTTCGCAACTAAGGTGAATTTATGAAAAAACCTATGCAGAGATCTTGGAATTTTATGTTTTTCGCTTCCTCATTAGAGGAAATTTTATTTTTAATTTTCGAAATTTTTCACAGCTTTTTCTATATCGCTCACGACATACAGCCAAGTTTTTCTATATCACTCTATATGGGGGAAGTAAAAATTGAAAAACTCACTTGCTAGGAGGGAGCTTTGTGAGCGTGATAAAAAATCTTTGTCAAAATTCGAAAATTACGAGGAAGTAATGCGTAAGTGTCAATTTGCACTTTGTTCATTCGTCCAGACGTAGCAATTTGAATTTCGATGCTTTTGCGTGTCAAAAGGAGGGTCGAATCACACAAAAAGAGTTAAGATAAAAAATAGTAGAATTTTTGTTATATTGTGTTTGGATAAATGATCCAAAAGCAATCTTTTTCACAGTTAAAGGTTTTGGTATTGTAATACAATTGAAATTCATTACCGATTCAATGGTGCGGTGATTAATGTTTTTTTTTCTGTTTTAATATGTTATTTTCTCGCATTATCTACTAGTGGTTCTGATTTTTTATTGCTGTAATAGAATACCATCTCGTGGATCGTTACAGAAAATGAACTTGACCAGTTAATTTTTTACATTGTCGTCTTGGACTCTTTTTTTGAGACAGAAAAAAGAGTCGAATTTCACTTTGGCAATACAAAAATTAAACCAATTATACTTGGTATGATTTTTCTTCTTCAGCTAGTCCTTTTATCTATCGATCAAGCTGAAAGTCTACAGTTACAGTCTTGATTTCGATTTTCATTTGATCGTCAAAATAAACCATTGCACTTTTTTAAAAATGATAAGTGTCTTCCCAAAAGATTTTGACACGTGCTTGCCCGTTGAGATATATTGCGCGATGAACTGTCGAGAATTACAATCGTTAACACTACAAATTCAACGCTTCTTGGATCGCATATATTATTCACTTATGGTTTTTCCTTCGTATACCTTTTTCAGACCTTCATCTTCCTTCCACTTTGTTTCCTTTTTAATTTTATTCCTTGAGACCCCCCAAAGTGTTCTGCGCAGCCAATCTTTCCTCATACATTACTGTATCAATACTGTATTATTACTGTATCAATAAAATATACTCTACTGGCCTCGGCCAGTACTACTTAACTTGAGAGACTGTCGAGGCCGCGGATCGAACGCGCATCCACATCAGTCGGTCTTAGATCGTATACAAATATATATGCAAAAATCATAGATCGAATCGAAAAGGATGATTCTCGATCGTAAGTCGATTGGAGGTTGAATATCTCATGTATGCGAATATCCAGATTTCTACATCGATATAAAGCGTAAATATATACATTCGTATACGGCACTCGACACTGAGAATGGGAAACGAGTCTTCTTTCACCGTTCATGCACCCTCGTTTTGTGTATACGAAGGAGTGACAGAAGAGCAAGAGCTAAATCTCGAGAATACGTAATGCCCGTGGCACGCTTTGCATTCAAGCTCGAAAGACGTCACACATAGACGGGACTGCGCCAAGCATCTCGTCGATGCAGCGCACAGCGTGTATGTACGAGGGCTCACCGTCATTGATGCAAACGGACGAAGAGAGCCGGGAAGTACGCAAACGTAATACTGAATCGCGTGCACCGGACGAATGTCAATAGCAAGGAGGACAACAGCAGTGGATTGTATGAGAAGCGTATACCGACGTCCGCAGGTCTCAATAGTATAGCTCAGCGTATATATATGGGGATATTTACATGCGCACATATCGATTGTTGGCAAACAAAAAGGCGTAATGCATCATAAATTCAGGCTCTCAATCATTTCAGATGCCGTATATTCTATGCTATCAGTATGTATACATATCTTGACCCGGTATGGGTCAAATGGTAACTAAAGGGACTTGTAGCGAAGGTTAAATAAAAATAGAGAATGAGCGGTAGTTCTTTAGCACTGCTTGAGTAATCTGAATGATGCTTTGACGCTGAAATCTTGTGTCGCAAGGTCATTCATTCGCCTGATCCATTTTGAAGAGGTGACTACGATAGACGGACGAGGGTGAGTGGCATAGAGCGCGATAACCCCCGTCGAGAATCGAGATGCGGCGAATGTGGTTCCAGGCTTTGAGTCAACATTTACGTCTGGTGAGCCGCGATAATACTGCTGCAAATCTCTCTATCTACGCTCCATTCCCATCGGCTTTGCTTGCCCTCAGTCCATCCAATTTCCCTCATTCTCGTTGTCATGTCTCACACCCGTTGGTATCTTCAACGGGCCATGATCAAACAGCACGTCTGTGTGTGTGTGTGTGTGTGTGTGTGTGTGTGTGTGTGTGTGTGTGTGTGTGTGTGTGTGTGTGTGTGTGTGTGTGTGTGTGTGTGTGTGTGTGTGTGTGTGTGTGTGTGTGTGTGTGTGTGTGTGTGTGTGTGTGTGTGTGTGTGTGTGTGTGTGTGTGTGTGTGTGTGTGTGTGTGTGTGTGTGTGTGTGTGTGTGTGTGTGTGTGTGTGTGTGTGTGTGTGTGTGTGTGTGTGTGTGTGTGTGTGTGTTCGCATAAGTGTGAGTGTCCTGAGAGGTGCCCGAACTCGACGCTTATGCAGAGGCCATGAGGCACCTCTTAGACTCAATTGCTAGTATTACCCTTGCTTGAGGTGTTTTTTTTAGGCCAAATAAAAATTGCTTACAGCGTGAAAGCTCTATTTTTACTCGATAACGATATAGGGTGTTCTTTAAAAGTATTACAGTCAAATATCCCAAAAAAATAGTTAAATTTTATGTACGGAAGGTACGACATACGGATTTAAATCCTCGTTTAGAGAAATAGAAAATGATAGAAATAAAATAATACGCTAATGTAATGCCACCAAGTTTCTTATGCGCAAGAGGCACAACAATTTGGCTTTCATGAAGGGAGTAAGGAAATAATAATAATAATAATAATTATTATTATTATTATAAGAATCATAAATTAGTAATGTGAGCCTCTCTGCTCGCCATCTTGTACGGGCCTGGACTCACTCTCTGGAAGGGGGAGGTCTCATCAATAAAAGTGGATACACGTATTTATGTTGAACGAAATAATAATTTAGAAGCTTATTCAAAAAGGAAATTCGGTATTGAAAATATTTATGATAACATACGTACTCTCAACATACATTTAAGGCACACGTATTCGTTCATACGCGAAGTTACAAAGATTCTTACGAGGGTTACAGCAGTATCACGGCTCTCGGAGCTCCGGAATACATACTTACCCAATGCACTTATACTAGCGAGATCTGTTTTCGAACACTCCCAATACGCTGCCAATCACGGGCACACACAAGCATAACGAGCTCTATACTCGTTCACATACGTTTCGCACACATAGTGACGAATTTCGAAATAACGGCACGTGACAAAAATAACGTAAGTTGATCCCGGTTGGCCGAAAAATCGGTTTGTTTCACGGAAAATATTCCACACATATACCGCATACTTTGTGGATTCCATATTCAAGTTCTACGTATTTGTTTTTTTTTTTCGTACGAAAGGAAGAAAAAAATCAAACATCTTGTCGTTGACAGGTACTTCCGAGATCCAAGGTTTCCCATTTCCTTTGCGTCTCTTTTGTAGGGTGTATATATTCGGAGCAATCGTTTCCGTCGCTTACAGCAAAAGTATATATGGTTACGTACCTGTCAAGAGCATTGACGTGCAGATTTAAGGTCGATTCCTTTCGACGTCTCGTTGATTTCTCGAGAGCCTCACGACGCGTTCTCTCACGATGTTTTCGCAATAGAGCCGTATCATAGTGAGCTGGTGTATAATGCCTCACGTAGGAGCCTCTCGTGATAACTGAAAGGAAAATAACACGCACTTGTGAATAAACCATTTCGTTTATTGCACTCTTGCCGCGTAGAAGCCGGTGCATAAAAATAAATATTTTAATAACTCGAGGAGCAGTTAATCCTCTACTCACGTTTACTTTTTAAAAATTTGGAATTTTTAAATGGAATTCGAAATCGAAAGTCATTGTGAAGTGTAGTAGATCTCGATAAGTTGAAAATTCCAAAAAAAATCAACGTCACTGAAGATGCTAAGGATATTGAGTTTCAACAACAGCGATGTTCAAAAGTTATGGAGAACAAATATAAAAAAAGTTCTTAGCTAAATATTCAGACAAATTGGTATTCTTTTTCATGAATAATGATATCTAATATTTTTTATCATACACAATTTATAGCCAAATTTCGATCGGGAATTATTAGGGATACCCTGTGAAGGGAATCCTTTCTGGATTCCATGTGGACCTTGGGTTGTATCCTCATACCGCTGATTAACGAAACTTTGAATTTATGAATTTAAATTTTCAGTTTCCATAAGTAAATATTTATATAGAATTGCGCCTTCTATATATTCACATTATCAAGATATCGGATATGAATTTTCATAATTCAATTTTTATACTTTTTGTGTGATTCAATTGTTAAACAACAAATAAATCGAATTTTCACTCAAGTCCTCCGACTAATCGTCTCGCAAGCCTAGTCAGAAGTTTTAATTTTTTAACTAAAGTTTCAGGTTAATGGAATTGTATGTTAGCAGGCGCAAGGTTATTTATAAATAATAATTGCTAGATCATATGCGACAATATCATAATGATTTTGTAACGTGATGAAACATCAACTACGAGTTCACAGTTATATTTTGGATGAGCAGATACATTTAAACAGACGGGAGACAGCTACGATAAGGTGATTTATGTGAGAGGTAGCTTACCCTCTTGAACTTGCATTTTTGCAAAAATGCAAAAACACTTAAACTTTAATTTTGTGTCCCCTTCAAAATAGCACAGGTTTTATTCAATTCCATCCACAACTTGTAAATAAGGGGCGAAAACAAAAAGTTGAGGGTGATTCACCTCTCAATTTTTTTCTTTTTTAGATAAGTAAAGCGGTCTATTCACATGAGTAACATTTTTGTTTTCGATTCATTGAAATCGGTCGATTGCTAATCGGTGAAGCTGCCAAATCGCCCGTTGGCATGTCTTACTGCAAGGGTGGTTTCACTCTTTCAAACCGTTTTTCCGCCGATAAGAAAAAATACGTGTATCTTATTTTTCAATGTTCTACAACATACATGAGTTTCAACGAAATCGGAGGGGGACACCAAAGTGATGTTCCTAATGAGATAGCCGGCCATCGGATGTATATTTTCATAGATCTATGATTTCCCAATTGTTCACATTCTACCCTACGAATAGCACGTCCCATGCCTGCGTTTGTGTTCTTGGTTGAGGTACACACTATTAATTGCTGGCAGTCATCTTATAAAAATACTATTTTAATCACATGAGTCATAAAAGTATTCCTGATTCGCAGGGCTTAAGAAAAATTTCTTAAAATTTACAGTAATCTGCTGAAATGGTTTATAGAAAAGGTTATATAAGGTATCAGCGAATAATCCGTATATTCATACACAAATACAATTTGTTGTAATAAAATCGTGTTCTTATATTTAAAAAAAAATACGATGCACTGTAGATGTTGCTAAAATGTTTCCACAACTCAATAAACTCGATTTACTCGCTTATTCACGAGCTCAGGATTTTGTAATCCTCTTCAGGTTAGTTGGAGCGAATAAGACTCGTGCACCGGATCCTCGTATTAGAGTATGGACGTTAATTTGACTCGCTATCCGAGAGAGAATATTTTATTTATCACCTGACTCGATGGGAAGGGTATTAGAGGTAAGTAATACTGTTGTAAAAACGAACTGACATCGTTGATGATTGAGAGAGTTGGACGACTCATGACGACTCAAGCAGGATCGCAGTGAAAACATTTCATAAAACACGTGAACTGGAATTTCTGAAGTCATGTCAAAGCTATCCGGTATTATACCGTAATCCGATAATGAGACAAGAGAATCACGCCCGTGTGTGTCGTAGGTTGACGATAAGGTATGAAGAAGCGCAAGAGCGCTCCACGTCTTGTCTGAGTACGATTCTAGGAATGGGGATAATTCGAATAAGGGAGTATTGTTTCGCCAACGCTTGACATTTTACCAAGAATAGTTGGATTGTAAGGCTGTCTCATTAAATATACACCTCACTAACGACCCTTTGTTTCCTGAGCCCCCATTATCTGACACCGACATTTTCGAATTGCTAACGACTTACGTAAGCACGACTCGATATCGTTACACTTGTAGGATGTTGGTAGAGGAAACCAGGCTTGCTACACCGATTTTAAAAGCTGCCAAATTAAAAAAAAATCGTTATCGTCACGCCATTTTGTGGTTTTTTTTCGATGTGATCGAACCACGGACCATAAAGGGTCAAACCAAAATATACCTGGATTTTTTGTTTCAGATCTGTCAAACGGGTGCAATCGTGGGTACCGATGAAATATTATTTATGTGAAAGGACATTTTAATAAGTCATACCGTTTCGATACGAAAAATTCATGAAAATGTATTTTTCAAATCCCGGTAAAATGGATCTCCCCCCTTAAGCAGAGCTTAATATCGTTACACTTGTGGAAATTTGGTAGAGGAAACTAGGTTTGCCACACCAATACCGCATCATAGGATATGGGAACCGGTGATTATATGACGTAATCATTAAAGTCATTATTTTAAGAGTGAGGGTTTATAGCACGAAAAACTGTTTCACGTCTAGAAAAATGAACATTTCGTTTCAGGCTTCATATCGACTGGCCACGAGAAGATGCCCAAAAATGACAAGAGTAAAGTATAGAAGTGTACCACTTGGGATTTCGAACTCCAGATCGTCTGATTCCCAAACAAGTGGGCTAACCACTGTGCTACGGCCGCCGATATCCTCCCTTATCCAAGTTGTCGACTTGTGTGTAATGTTGGATCGTCGTGGGAGAACTATTTCTGAGAATTTGAATTCAGCTTGCAACGAATTATTTGTGGTTTTGAATACTTCGTCACTCCTGATCGTTTTCGAAAATCTTTTTCTCAACATTTTTTCCAACAAGTTTTATTAAAGTATATAAACATTTCGATTAGTCTGATTTTTGTTTAACGATCCCAGCGATAAGTATATTTGAATAAAACTCTATTAAGTACAACTTGTAGAACCTGGAGAAAGTGATGCTAGATATTTTCTTTGTACTGTATCTCTTAAACAACGCACAATCGTGCATTATTGATGAGTAGGCGATATATCATAATAATTTACTGAGAGGCCTATATGTTATATTAGGTGAGAGTTTCAAACGTGGTTAAGCACACACTTCAAGCATTAAATTTGGATGTGGATGGGCGTAAGGTGAAAATAGCTCCCGGCGTTGAGCCCAAGGGATTGAATGCGGCCCTCGCAAGTCTTTACATATAGGTGTGTTGATACCGGAGGTAACCACGATCCACTTGTTTGACCATGGAGTAACCTAAGAGGTCGTTCATGCTGCTGCGGATATATATACCCTTGCCGCTTTTGCTGCTGGTCGTGGTGCTCGAGGGTTCTGGGAGCTGCATCAGCCCCGGCTTTTGAGGTTGGATTTCTCAGGTACATCAGCACCCTATATGCTGGATTAGTATCAGCGCTTGGTCGACAGGGGTCACACGCAATCGTGTCGTTTCGGACTTCTCCATTCCCGCTGATCGTAGTTGTTGGTTAAAGCCGTAAGCATCACCGGAAGCGGGTAATATAAACGACTATTTTTCAGGATATTTGTAATCGGAAACTGTATTTTATAACTCATTCAGAAGTTCATGCTCAGAATATCAATGGTCTCCTTTCAGAACGTTTTTTCGCTTAAAATTAAATAGTTGTAACTTCTTCGCTTCAACTAAATTTCTAAAAATAAAACCACTAGTGGATAGCCACCAGATGAGTCAAGCTGGAATTCAGGACGTATGTTTACAATGTCGATGTTGCGTATCACTTCACGTGAGTCAACAGGTTTTTATGTAAATGGGGAATAGATTCATGAATTCATACGTAAAAAGTATAATTTCTTATATATCCAAGGGTGACTCGTCAAACAAGAGCATCTACATCTTCCTCTGGACGGGTGCCAGCAAGGGTCTGTAAGGGTTATAAGGGCCTTCATGCGAGCTCGCGTTGGAATTTTTCAATGTCTGATAACCACATGTACGGCTCTTAAGAAAGTACTCGACTAGAATACTCAACTTTTCTGTAATTTAAAAATCGTTAGGCCTCTCACTTTGCAACCTTTAATACAAAGGGACTTTTCTATACGTGACACGAGGCCTGCTGTTCTAATCTGGCAAAAGCCAAATGGCCTACCCCAATAAAGCACTAACAATGGTTAACTCGCGACCCTCAATTTCCCTTGAGAGAAAAACAAGCTCTCTTTCGTGATTGGTGACAAGGCACAAAAAAATATCCACAACATTCCTACCAATTGAATTTTATGTCATCGAAACGATGTAGCTCCTTTGACAACCAGCTCAAGATCATAAAAAAGAGTCTTGCCAAGTTAGTCCACATCCAACTATCCTTCGAAAAGGTCTTAAGCTCTACCAGCAACTGAGATCTCGTGACGAGTTTGCTATAATTTAAACGGGTTTTACATTATAACTTTACTTTGCAGTTATTGCGTAATAAGCTCCAACTTGTTAGAATAGTTTTTTCTTTGTAACGTATATGGATTGTATGAAATATATTTGTTTGCGTTGCGTAAATTAAGTGTACAACCTCTTTAACCAGCCGCACAAGATTAAATTGGCGCGCGATGATAGCGAACAGCGTTTCGTTTCTATGCGAAAAAGTATCGGGATTTGAAAGTGACCTACTGTACAGTCCACATGAAGAAATATTGAGATTATTAATTATTCACAAAATGTTTCCATGACTCGGAGAGTCAGCAGAATTTTATTATACATCGTAATTGTATGGCGTCATCGCTCAACGTACCGTCCTATTCATCTTCAATCTGGTCACAATAGTCGTGAGCATTCCCGACAACAGGTCGTACGACCAAAAAAATGAGTACCATGGCTAAAAATGACACTTTGGTCAAAATGGGAGTGAGCAATATCACTAAAAACGAGAAAGGTTTTTCGAATAAAATAAACAGAATGGAACCAAATTTTCACACATAGCTCACAGAATCATCGCCGTTTGATAGTCAAAGAATGGAGGAGCCCCATCTACGATGAAAAATATCATTAGTTAGACGTCATGGATTAGTAATTTGTTATTTCTAACGACTCATTTCTCAGAAAACCTTTAAAGGAAACAGCATTTTTCAGAAGAAATTCTAGGAAAAAAAATTTGTCCATAAAACGTTTTTTGAAAATAAAAAATTTCGTTTGAGGTTTGTGATTGGGTTTCATTGAAAACTAAAATTTCTTTTATATATTAACCCTCTGAAGAATGTATTATTTACGATCTACTTGAAAGTTGGTACGCGAAAGTTTCTCGGATCGCTGATTATGAATCTTGAGTAAAAATTTTAGATGAAACCTGTTTTTAAACTATTTTATCTGATACGCCAGTAGTCTCAAGTATCGTAATAATAAAAAAACATTTTAACGAATTTTAAGAATATAAATTTTCAGCACAAGCCTAAACACACCATTCATAATTACCTTTGCTTACCAATAAATAGTTGATTAATAATTGAACTTTTAATGCAAAAATCACGTTTTGAAATCTCTACTGACCGTAAAATCATTTTTTTTTTTCGAGAGTGTACCCGCGATACTGTGGAAAAAAATTCTGCACAACGACAGAGCGTATTGATTTTTTTTTCGAGCCTAATTTACAAAAACTTTAATAAAGCCAATGTATCTCGAGCTTTTTTCACATATGACAAAGATATATTACAATTAGTACGGCCAAGACGCTTATAACGGGCAAAATCACGGATTAAAGAAGAGGATATCTTTGCGTGTATTGGCCCTATATCACCTGGGAAAGGGTTAATCCTACAGCAACTGATGTAGCAAATATGCTGCATTAAGCGCTACGGAAAAAAAAACATCCTGAGTATCGCAAAAATGAAATATTTCCGACGTCAGTCGTGTAGTGCCTTAAAAAAAAAAAAAGAAAACATTCGCCATAATGAAAATAAAAAAATCTTTATCGGATTGACGAGTACGAACGAATGATGGAAATCCGTGAATTTAATAATCGATTTCTCATGAAACAGCTGGTTGTATGAAGGAAATGAAATTCTAGTCAAGTCTTGCCGGACAATAAATTCTACGATTTTATTGATTGCGCGTGTACCCAGCACATATGAAGGCAATATAGCGTATATATAGGACATCCTGTATCATATTTCTTTGGTGCAATATTCATGCATTCCATCCTTCTACAAGCCTCTACATAAGAATTCAAATTACTAGTTATTATACCTAGAAACGTATAAAAAATACTACTTCGATTCGGTGTTGAACGAGATCTGTACATGTGGTAGCGCGTTTGATTCTCGAACTGCAGCGTTTCAGTTCGGAGAGTCCGGCCGCTCACGGCGCTGACCCGTTTCACTGTAAAAGCCATGTGTGCGGCTCGTCGAATCTGACGACCATTTCTACTTCCGACACGGCTGCTCTTTATGGACTTTACTACTATCTGGCCTAGAGCTAGTCAGGGGTTTTTTCTTCCGTTCTCGAATCCTACGTTGAAAATACCTCTCACACGCTTTTTCATCCCTCTCTCTCTCTCTCTCTCTCTCTCTCCTTCACGATGTCCAGCAGGTTATACTACATTCCTTACACTTCACTTTCGGTTTGATAACATCGTCCGACACGAGAGTTCTCGATCCATACCGTTTCCTGAAAAATCCCTTTTTCGAGGGTTCGAAAAAAGCAGTGTGGCAATAAAATGAGTATATACGCTTCTTCCTCGATATTGTAAGCGCCCTGAAGCCAGTTTTTATAGTTTTATTTTCTTTTTATTTGACATTCGTGAAAAGGCTCCGTTGTGATATTATTTTATGGTCGCATAAAAATGTTTCGTAATGGTCGTGGATATTGAAATGAAAACTTTCGTGGCATCGCAATGGCTGCGGTTATAAGGACAGTTTTCCCCGTTAGAATTTTTCTAATTCTTGCTATTTACTACAAATACTTATGAAATAAAATATTAAAATAGCAAACGTGCTTGTTTTACTTTTAAGTCACTTATAAAATTAAAATAAAAAGATTACGAAACCTTTGTCAAAAGGAAGGAAAAACCTTGATTCATTAATCGAGCGAGGATTCGATTGATGAAGTGTCATACAAAAAGTATGACTGTGGTAGATAGTAGGTAAAAAATTAAAGGGAATAAATCGCGCGAGTGTTCATGGGGCATAAAGTCACGATGGAAGCTGGAACTGTTCTTCCTACGGTGTGAACGTGTTCGGGTATAATTACGGGCAAGCAACAAAGCAGCAAACATCCGGTAGAACGGACGCACGGACAGCTATGGATCTAAAAAGCCGTGAATAATGTCCTGCTGTGCCGACATCATGCTCCGGAGGATCGATCATTCCTAACAAGCATATGGTGCAGATGCACATGATGGTTGACCGGGATACGTGATTCTCGTCGTTGGAATGTCGCGAACTCAACACGTAATTATACTCGTTCTCATGCCACGTCCTTCTCCCCTTCGCAAACCGATAATAATCCCTCTGCCATGCGTTCACTATCTTACACACCATTGGTGGATCCTGGTCTGGTGATAATTGATTTAAATGAATCTGAGGCTAATACTCGAATGGAAATGCCGCCATAATCATTACATATCTTATCGAAATTATTATAAAAACGAAAATACGCCTAATTTGGAAGATGGTAGAGGTTGGTCAATGTCAGTGGCATCCTGACATTCGGAAATTTTTCATGCTAGGTACGTAAAAATTCGTTAAATGTCCCTAATTCAGATTTGCGACTCATTATAGTGTGATTAGTAATCGGAATAGTTGACCGATCGTGGTAATAATCTTATAATCCGGAATTGCCCATTTTTTCTTATACCTTCATGTAATGAACTTTAAAATACAGAAACGTCGTCTAAAGCAATTTACGAGGTTACATTTTCAGCTTTTCCTTCTTTTCAGCTCGACGTTTGTTGGAAATAAAAGGTTTGAAAATATTTTCCGAAATCATTGAATCATTATTATCTGAATCCTTCTGTTGCTGCATTAGAATATAAAGCTTTAGTTCTACAGCTCTATAGTTTGCAATAGTTCGAGAAAATTCATAATCTCAAAAAGCACGTGTACACACTTTCGGTTATGTTTTATATTAGATGAAGGGGAGCATGAACTTTGCTTGGTAATGATTTCTATTGCAGCTCAAATGACGTTTCAGTAATAATGATGATTCAATATTAGCCATAAATCATGTTGGCAGATAAAAACAAGTCATCGATGGCTAATGAAAGTTGGCGAAGAATTCTTGATTCTCACGATGACTCCGTGAATATAATTCGTCCAAAAGAGCATTTTACAGGGGGCCGTGGATATATTATAATTTCGCCTTTTATATAACTATCAAAGGTCGAATACAAGAGGTGTCTCATTTGAGAAAGATGACGATAGTTGGGTCGTCTTTTCGAAATTTTTCGCCCCTTACATGGACCCCTGACTCTCGTACATGTTGGCAACGAGATATTTTATAATATATACATATATATATATATATATATAAATAGCTGAGAAACAGAGTACGACAAACGAATGTATCATATGATGAATAGAAACTTTAGATGATATTACACACATATACTCTCACATCAGGGCTTAAAAATTATATATTTTTTTCTTTAATTCCTGTAGAAGGATAATTGTATAGCTAAAATTTAAAGACGTCGCTCAGACCACTTTTATATTTCCACTTCATATAAGTTATTAATTTTTCATGAATTTATTCATGAAAAATCTATTAAAAAAGCGCACTGTATCGGTGATAGTTGACTGTAACGCTGTTTTTATTTGACGGAGCTACCATCATAGATCTGCCCGAGCACATCAAGTGAATTCGACACGATAACACTTTTCTCGGGAGTTAAAGAAAAGTAGCGTGTGATCAGAAAAAAAGGGGATCGTAAATAGCCTGCAGAAAATAATATTTAACAGAAGACTCATGAGTCAGCACTTCGAATTGCTCAAGTATTGAGGAAATCATTCGAAATTTGAATTTTCATAATTCCAATGTTTTCAAAGCTGGAGACGATTATTTCGTTCCATTGAATTCGTTCCGAACAAAATTACAATTTTATGATAAACTAATTGTGGACTAAGGTGACGTTCACTGGACGATTCATGCTTTCACTGACAAGTTGATAAAATGAAAAATGTTTTCGAAGCATTCCACTTAAAAATGGAAATTTCACTTTGCAAATATTTTAAACAAAGTGCTACCACCCTTGACAGTATAAAATTTCATCGTAAAACATATTCAATTAGGTCACTGGTAATCGAGTCAGACTCAATTGCGAGCATATGCCTTTGAATGGTTGAAAGTCAACGGAACATTTTTAACATTGAGCCATATTTTAGGGTTGGAAATCTTTTAGTTATACGAAGGAAGTGAAAAAAAAAATTAAAGTAAAAAAATAGAAGGTGCTCGTACATATCCATAGCACAAACGAGCCCCATACACGTATTTAAATATACCAGCCGTGGAAAACATATAATAATTTCCAAATGTGCCGGTTCATCTTCGTGCTGGTGCAGCGCTTTTACGGTATGTAAGAGGCCGGTAGTTGCACCGGAGAATCTCGGCCAATTAGTTTTCATTTCCTCTCCCGAGGACGCTAACTCTCCCCTTCCATCGGTCTGAGCTATTTCTCTTTCTTCCTTATCCCTCTTTGCCCTTCACGTAGACCAGGTCGCTCTTTTACCCATGGGACTGTAGCTTACTTTGTAACTTACAGCTCGTAATTTCTCGAACCGGCGCGTGGAATTACTCGCCGGTGTGCTGTGCCGCTTCTTGAGCACCGGCAGCGATTACCATTGTTTCTCGGGTTCTCGACAATTTTCGAGGATAATACAACGGACAATATAGTTTTTGGAAGCAGAAAATTGGAACGTTTTTTTTTTCGAATTTATTTAATAAGGAAATGAAATAACATGATGCACAGTTTTATCCCTTTGAGAGCTTCAGCTTGTGCCGTTGGATTGTTATTAATTTTTCCCGGTACGTCGAGTACAAGGACAGTGTATTTCAAATTCTCTGTGGCCATGAGTACCGGTCAAGGCGACGTTCTCTATGACGTCTAAAAAAATACATCAATCGTTGTGAAATTTTTTGCACATTTGCATCCTCATAGAGGCAGCTCTGTAACCAGTGAAAAAAAAATCAATATTTTAATGCCGATGTGTTTACAGTGTCCTAAAACGTCGAAGAATTACATTAAGAAAAAATGTCCCGTCGCGTGTGTATATATATATGTGTGTGTGTGTGTGTGTGTCTGTGTATGTGTACATAACCCTGAAAAATTCAAACGTATATAATTCGAAAACTACTAAAGCAATCGTTAGCAAACTTTGCACACAACTTTACTGTAAGATCTTCTTTATTTATTAAAAATTTCGCCACATTCGATAACGGGTTTGTTATTTTACATGATTTTGAATATATTCAAAAAATGTAATTACACTAACTGTCGTAAATTTTCATTTCTTGGCTCGAAAATTTTGACGCAAATATTCTTCAAATATTACTTTTTAAAATACAAAACTTCAGTACAAACATGTGCTTGTGATTTTTTAGAAAAAAATTCTCAACAATTCGCTTTTTTTTGGTCTCCTGGCTACGTATAATTCGTTAAATGACAGAGTCACAGGTACATTTGATCAGGAGATTTTTAGCCCTGGAACGTGGCAATATCAGGAACAAACACTCGTTCTCTCGACTCGTAGATCAATGACAAAGATCACGGTGTTTAGTCCTCCTCCACCCGAAAACGCGTTTTACACCAGGAGCCCTCTCGTCATATCAAAATCCCACGACCATCATCACTCGACAGTTCGAGACCGGGAGGTAATTGAATATTCATCGAATATCGCAGGCTCTCATCCATCATTAATCTTCGAAATTCC